>JABFPB010001847.1:0-22904 GCA_022817645.1 Ceratoteleas bidentatus
GTTTCGTTAGTTTTGTTAGTTTCGTTAGTTTTGTTAGTTTCGTTAGTTTTGTTAGTTTCGTTAGTTTTGTTAGTTTCATTAGTTTCGTTAGATTTGTTAGTTTTGTTGACTCTTTAAATTTGAACGAGACACGAAACAATGCACGTCACGATGTCTGAATAAACTCACAATTTCAATGTGACTCTTAATACAGTAGACACGATAAGTGTCTCAATACAAAACGGTTTTAGTTAAAAGAAACACCAAAGAAGTTTCAATGCCTCAAAATGAAACCAATGAGATACCTTCTTTCTAGTGTAGGAACCATTTTCTGACTGTCAGAAAAACTGGGATTACGACCATGTTCCAGACCTGAAGCTAAATCTATACCAGATTTTGTAAGACTGAGACTTTTTTGAAATTGAGATTGGTTCCATTCCTGGAATTTAGTCATGTTTGGACTTTCAAGACAGATATCAAAATGAAAAGTGATAGATAACTATCTATTAACGGTTTGATAATCATCTGGTATTCTTTCAGATAGAGCATTGAAACAGTCTGCCTAAAGTCTGTCATTAGTTTGGCAGTGACTGCAGGTATTCTGGAAATAGTTTGATTATAATCTGACTAATGCCAGTCATGAGTCTGCAAACAATTTGATAATGATCTGGTTTGACTGAAGTTTGCCGTTTATATGGTTACAGTTTGGTATAGTTTGATTATAGTCTGACAAGAGTCTGATAATAGACTGGAACCTGACTATTTATGGCCTGCCAGTAGTCACTGTTAGAAAAAATTCTGGAAACATTTTCTCTGGTCTCACCAGATTACCAACTGTACCAGACTGCAATTGATCTAGTTACAGACTGGTACAGTTGAAAATAGTCTGATAACATTCTGAAAATAGTCTGATAACAGTCTGACACCAGCATACTTTTCGCCTGGCAACTTTTGATCGCCGGCGAAAAGTTATGTACCGAAATCCGATAGCTCACACCGATTATCAAGCCCATTATGCACGCCGCTGCCATAACTTCTTTCTTTCCTTCCATCCCGAGAACTCATTATCAATTCTGCAATTACTTCTCCGGGCCAAAGGCATCCAGTGCGCCGCTCAGATGCGTTTGTTTAAAGTTAAGACCGCGTCGTCGGACGATTAATCACTGGGCAAATTTGTACGTCTTAATTAAGTTTATTATCGGTGAAATATCGTTCCGTTAAACGCGATGATTAGTTGCAGCTGTTGTTGCTGCGCGATCGATGTGAATAATCGTTCGGCGCAGGACAATTAGTTATGCGTCGTTGACGCAGCGAGTTGCGAAATTTCACGAAACGTCGCTCGTTTTCAGGTCCTCTCGTGGCTCTGCAAGAAAGGGGAAGACATTCTCGCGAAGCACGCTCAACACACGGCCACGAATCTCGCCACGGCGCGGCTACACGAGAGGGAGTTCGAGAAGTTTTACTTTACGTCGATGGTGAGTGAAACGCTCTTTTTTGGTCGACAATTTTTTTAATAACTTTGAAGTATGTTGAAGATTTGACATTCGGAAGGTTGATATGATAGAATGTAGAAAGATGGAAGATTTTGTGATTTACTAAATGCCAATGCTGGAAATTTTAAAGGATGAACATTCAAATCTTTGGAGGTTTGAATGTGTTTGAGATAACCGAAGTGAAGTTTCAAAATTCGAAGGGTTGGAGACCAAAGTTTTGACCTTCTAATCAAATTTTCAAATTCAATATCTTAACCCTACAAAGTCAAATGTATTAAATCCTTTACTTCGGGGAATGGACTGTTTTTCTCCATTTGTCCAAAACATCCATCGAAAGATCTTAATCTCTTCTGACGACAAGATGTGAATGACATTGATTTGCTGTTAAAGTCAAAGAGCCTATCACGAATCGTCATCCGAGCGAAGTACGCAGCTCGAAAACCCGCCAGGCACAAATTTCTATTCCAAACAGTGTCCACGGAAATAGCGTCTGTTGTTTCCAGTTCTCTGACCGTTTGCTCAGAGTCGAAGTCACGTTTTGTGTGGCAGAAATTTCGTCATTTGTCAAACTCGCATAAAGACGCCGAGAATAGCGTGATTTCGTAAAGGCGTATCCTTTGTGGTCTTAGCGCCGGCATTTCTGGTTCCCGATGTCAAGCGAAGTAACATTCTAGCGGGACGGCTCGTTTCCCATCGCGACACGCGTCGAATGAAAATCGTTTCTCGGGGAGTTCGCGGACGAAATAGGCATGAATTCGAATTAGTTGTTGTACGCTGGGAATAAGTGATTCTGGCCGATAGATTTGCATGCCGAGGAACGGTCGTCTGATGTTGAATCGCCGACAAAGTGGATCGAGTCTGACGGTAAAGTTGATGGACTTTAAACGCGGGAACAATTTATTTGATTGTTTTTTACGTTTATTTTTATTTTTCTATTGCGATGAAGTTACATTCTTTTAATAATTCATGAAAACAAAAGTAGCATAAAATACGGGGAAAAAATACAGAAAAAATGATGAAAATAAAAATATGGAAAATGAAGATGTTTTAACTGTACATTGGTATTAATTTTTTTAAGGTTAGTTTTAGGATATAAATATAGTTAAAAACTTTAATATTAGAAAATATATTAAGATCATATACACTTACTGTTTATCGTGTATATCTTCCTGTCGATAGTCAACCAGCAAAACATTGTTTGAGATCGAAAATCAATAACACAGGTTGTTTCTTTATCGACCAGCTTTATCGATAATCTATCAAGTCAGTCGGTAAGTAAGGTCTCTACAACTGGTATATATAATAAACAATTACATATTTAATTCAAACGACATTGCTTTCATTTAAATGTTTTAAATAATGTTAGTTAAAAAACTTTGTTGAAAAACTTTGTTTTATAAAAGTGAATAATTATTTTAAGTGAAAGTAACTTCGCTTTAAAGTGGCGCTCCCTTCGCGATATTCTCGGGAACTAACTGATATAGAGTGAAAGGTAGATACCTGAATAACCGAGAGTTGTAAACCAATCTATCTTTGGCAAAAGACATAGAATATTTTTCTGCAAAAACTAAAGTTTCACAGTCAATCACATTTTCTTCAAAATCAAATTACTTACGCCTGAACAGTCCATCCTAAAAATGTAGAAATACAAGTTTAAAAAACAACTTAAAAACTGTCCTAACTGAAAAATAATTCCCCTCAAATCAATTCAATTCGAAACATTTAAATCTCAACATTATAGAAATGCAATCTTCGAAGAAGTTTGCAAAAAACTTTAAAAAGTCAAATTTGCATAAAAATCTGCATTTCCAGGGCTTTAAGAGCTTCGAAGAAATACCATATTCGAAAAGATGTCAAACCGAGTACAGTCAGAGAAAAATCCGTAAAGTTACTAAATATCACTAAACTTTACCGAAGTTAAGCACTATAATTTTTTACTACAATATCAGACTACTTCAGCATTTTTAGCCCCTTGTTTAAAATATTTTCCAATTCCCCAATGTCACATCTCGATTATTCACTTTTCACATTGCAAATGTTTCGCGGAAAAAACCAAAACCAACTCTCCACATTGAAACCACTTTCCCTTCTTTCCCCCTACCAACTCTCCACTAATAATTCGCCTCGCTCGTTAAATAAACTGACCCCATAAAAATCGACAAACAAATGAACACGCGAACCAGCCTCGCTCATAATCCGTGCCCCGTAACCGTCCGTTTCACTCTGAATGAGACAATGACAAACCCAGAATGCGCAAGTGCCGATTAAGTCCGCCACAGAAAAACCACCGCTCATTACCAGACTAAGTGGGTATTTGTGTAAACCCTTATCAGTCGTCGCCATAAGTGGGTTCGTTTCCGCTATTCGAATCGCCACTACTGACCTCTATAAATCTGGGATCTTTTCTCGGCGACCGAAGAAGAGGTCATTTCGCGTATTGTTGAAACACGAGCAACGCATGTTTGAAACGAACCACTTGCGATCACCTTTGCGATTACGCTAGCGCTGGAATCAGGCCGCCTGATTGTCGTAAAAACGCCGCAAACCGTCGGCGAAAATATCAATCGCGAGTGTCGTTGCAAAATTTGTCGAAATCAATCGACGCAAGACGATTTCCACGACGAGGTTTATGCCGGCATTGTTCGGTTTCCCATTTTCCAATCTTAATGCGCCATTGTGTCGGCGATTTTCGATCGTGAATCAAAGGCGGGTTGTAAGTCATTGTGTTATTGGCTTCGAAATGTCGTTAAACGGTTTGATGCAAAGCCAATTCGAATTTCAGATTCTAGGCTTATTATATTCACCATTTGGAATGATCGAATTGAAAATTTGCTTACTGTTGATACTTTATTTTTATTTATTCAACAGTCTCTTTTTTCATTGTCAAAATGCATATATGTTTTATATATTAGAGACTGTTGTGTTTGACAATTTACATTTTGTGTACTTGGCCAGAGACACTACCCACTTGATGTTGAACACAATTCGACACATCAAAAGAATAATGTCGTATCTCAGTTGCGAACTTTTTTGACGAATTCTTAGAACATTCATACGAAGTCTCATAATTTTATGGGGTATAATTTTTACGCAAAACAATACGCTCAATATATTAAAAAACTTGAAATCGAGATACGATATTATTCTTTTGAGTTGAATTATTGAATAGTGAGATTGAAATGGGTACTATAATATGTTGGTACTATAATTAATTGATTAATTAATTTTTGAATTATTTTGACAAGTTTTATGTCAAAGATTAAGTCGTCTCCAGCTAGATTTTTAATTTTTTACAGTTATCATTTTTTTGCGAATTTAGATCGTTAGTTTGACAAATACCGTTCGCGAAGCGTTGCGGCTAATCGATCGCAAATAACCGTATAAGAGATTGATTACGTAAGGAGGAACATTGTAATGGTATTAGACCCACATGTCATTCGATATCACGGAACTGGCGCGCTCGTGTGTCAAGACACACAAACGTGACATGGGAAAGAAAGACCCGACGCGTCGTTAGGTATGCAATTCGTAATCCGCGAGCATTTGCGGCATTTACGTCAGACGCTATGTGACAATGGGCCGCTCGTTCCGCTAACCCAAATCCACATTATCGCCATACTCGAGACGTCAAAATCGCGATTTCGACGATATTTCACCGTACGAGTTTCGCAGCCGGCAATTTTTTTTCTAGTGTTTCGTTCAGCCGTCTCTTGCATGCAAATGTCATCAGGACTTGGAATTCGAGCAAATCGAGCGAGATACTTCGAATCCTCGGTATCACGTTCTAGTAAAGAATGGGGTTATGACAAGTAGAATTCGGGTTGAGTGAATTGCGATTAAAAAGTAAGATTTGGGGGAATTTAAAATCGGGAACGATTTATTTAAATATACTAATTTTATTTTTTGGTTTTAATTTTTTAAAATTATTTTTCGGTTTATGCTAATTTTTAAATTTAAATTTTAGATTAAAATTTAATTGGATTAATCAGATCATTTGGACGATAATTTCAACCAATTTTCTCGACTGTATTTTTTAACTTTTTCACAGTAAAACCCCAGCTTTTTCATAAATTTCTTCCACGGTTTTTTACTGTTAAATTCTGTGTTTGATTTGAACAACCGTTTGCTTTTCCTTTCGTTAATCGAATGTCTGCAAAACGACTCCTCTCATGATAAAAAAAACTCTCACTGCACAGCGAAACGTTTAAGAATCCGCAATTTCCAATATTCCGCGGCCATTAACGTGGAAATATGCCTGCCGCGGTACACGGACGTGAATTTGTTAAAGGATGAAATCAATCATCATTTTCATGACCAATTTCTCGTGTGTCGCAATCTATTTTGAAAGCATGACTTGATCAAGATTCACGCCGCGCGTCAGCCTTATCGGAAGTACTTGTTACCGGACGTGGAGCGCGATTCGCGGCGCAATCGTCAAGGTGCACAAGTACATTACATTCGATATGCGATTATCCCGCTGATACAATACAAATAGAAAGTTTCGCGCCCGAGCGACGGCCGTGGCGGAATATCAAATCTCGCTTAGATACCGTACCAGTTTTCAATCGCGGGGTCTCCCATTCGTCTTTGTAATGTCAGACACTTAAAACAAATCCTTTTCACCTTATTATCCAGAACACAATAAGATTTTTTATGCACATTTTTATCCAAACTGTATTAATATATCTTTCATTCTTAAATGTTTTTTTCGATACATAGTCATTTTTTTCTAATTGTAAATTTGTTTAGTTTTAATAAGCTGAATCTTTTTTTTCTTCTGAAAAATGAAAGTTTGTTATTAACAAAAAACAATTATCAAAAAATGTTAAAAGATTAAACACATGCGTATTTTAAAAAATCATGAATATTATTATATAATTATTAAAAAGTAGAGAAAAATTAAGAATGACAAAATCTGATAAATTTTGCAAATTTCTCAAGGATCCCTTTCCCTTGAAAGATTTTCAAGGGAACTACGAAACAAAGACTCGGTTTTACCACCCGACAAGTTTTCTCTCCGAATATCATATGAGCACTTAACTGCAACGAAAAAATCGGTCATAAATTACAACCCATCGCAGACTTGTGCAAACACTAATCAAATTCATGATTCATAGTTTGCGATTAAAAGGACGCACCGCGTTGGAACAACCCCACGTTATTCATCCAGAACGAACAAAAGCCACTCGTCGATTGACCGAACATTATCTCTCGCAAGAACATTCGTGGGCGCATCTGCCGCGTCGGTAGCCGACGTGAGAAAAAATGCGCCGGGCACTTTCGCGCGGAAATCACTTTCCCTTCTGATCTAACTTAATCCACACGAGCCCGTAAGCCGCGCGCAATCGCTTCGCGTGAATAATGACAAGCGCAGGCCCATCGGGAGACAAAGAGGGAGGGGGAAGAAACGATGCAAATGGGATTTCGCGCAAACATTAACATACGGGCCGCCGAACAAGTGCTTTCCCAATAAATTGTGCACTTAATGCTTGATAAACCTGTATTTAATTGAACCCCGACCGGCAGGATTAAGCGCCGCGACCTTCAAAAGACATTTTTCGGCGTCAAAAATTTTTTGCACCACAAGGTTACGTTTGAAGGATTCCGCGGCGTGAAATTCCACGCGCAAGAGAGACAAATGGTGGAGAGACAACTTAGGGAAAAAGTAGCGAATCGAAAAGTAAAAAATTAAAGAGTAAAAAATTGAATGAAAAATAGAGCTAAATGTTATGAATAGCTAAATGGAATCGTAAAAGATCAGGATTTGATCAGTTTCCTGTAATAAAACAGTGAACCTTGAATGCAAAGTGTTAATGCAAGAAAATGGTCAAATCCTGGTCATTTACCATCTTATTTAGCCAAATCGCCAATTCAAACTATCTCTCTGCTTTGGACTTGGCCTTAACTCGTTTGGGGTAAATTTGAGGTAATTTTAAATGGATTAAATTAAATTATCCTCCTTTCATCAGTAATGATGATTTTACTTACTTCAGAATTCAATCAAAATATCCACCGTTTCAAAATCAACAAAATCACCCATTTCACACATATCAAAACAATTTACTATTCCATTCACTAACAACAGTTATGAACTCGAAAGTCAATTAATCTCAGTTTCTCTCCACACCCGACTATACGACAAAATGTCCGACAATTATTCCGAATCCCAAATCAAAATTACTCCACGTGCACCTCGATTTCACGACGCATTTCTAAAAACAAAAGCTCAGGAGCGCCGCGGGAAAAGCGTCGTTAATGTTAACGATCGCCTGCTGAAAGCGAATCGCGCTTCACCCAGTTCGCAGAGCTGCGGGAGCTAAAAGCGTGCCGTTTGATGATGCGTTCAGTCGCCACTGTTCGGGTTAATGAAAACACGCTAATTTCTCCATTATCCAGTCCGTCGGACCAATTAGCGACGCAGTCCTTTCTTCGGATGCATTATTCATAATCGGAAAACTGTCCCACCGCGCGGGGAAATTCATCCGCGCATCGACCTCGAACAATCCGTCTCACCGTTGGTTCTCACGAGTTTTTATCGCGCCATTTTTGCACGCTGACGCGTCGCGTTACGCAATCCCTTCTCGATTTATGCATTGTGCTTTTAAGGCCGACTTATAAGAGTCCTAGGCGTCCTTGTCGATCGAACCAAATCGGTTGGAACTATTTATTGAAATGGAACGATGAAAGTCACTGAAAATCCGTCATTGCCAATGCAAATTGAGTGTCTGGAATGATTCTCTTGTTTTATAGGGAACTTTGCAATATTATGCTGATGCGTCGTTTTACATAAGCATTAGATCACTTCGAAGATTCAAATTAAAAGTCTTGCGAGATGTTTTAATTGAGGAAATCCATGCAATGTTTATCTGCAAAATTACGTGAATACATCTATAAAATTACGTGGAATACCGGTGAAAAATAAAAGAAAAAAGTGGATTTTTACGGACTTTTCCAACATGTGTTCTCCAGATAAATATTTTCGTTCCATTGAAAAACGCTGAAAACTTATCATCTCTCCCGAAACACCTCATTTTTTCCACCTAACCTCACAAGGTTTTTTCTATCTAACATCTCGATCTGGGTTATATCAACATATTATATCACCGATAAACAACCTTCGGAAACCGTAACAGTTCCAAAAATCGCGTCAAAAATCGGGTTCAACGAATGATTCGCTTCGACGAACAAATTAACTCGGTTTATTCTCGTAATTGCGTGTGCTCGATTTCGCGCGCGCAAAAATGCCCAACGTGCGATGCGTTTATCGCGATAAAAGCAAAATATCAAGCGATGTCTTTCTCGGGCCGTCCCACTTCGGACTCCGATTAGCCTACATGCCGGCAATACATTATATTCGATTTTTTACACCTACACATAGGCCATTACTCGCTACACGTATCGGCCACACAAGTAAGTGCATCCGCGGTAAGAGCCGATTGCTCTCCCGTGTTGGCACTTGCTCGTGCATTAACGAGCAGATCGCGGCGAACCATTATCAGCGACCGGGGCGTCCCCATGTTTCTGCACTGATTCCCGCCACGAAATAATCCGCGCTGCTTTTTGTCGACTCGATGTGTTGACTCGATTCGTCGGCAAAAATCGGCTTCTTTCCACTTACTCCGATCGACTTTTTGCCTTCTCCCACGACCAGTTCCTTGTTCTCGAATATTTTCCACCAATTTTTCATCGAGACGATCTTCAAAAAAAGTTTACAAGAAAAAACTTCAGACCGGGTTTTTGCATCACTTTTACCGAAGATCATTCTCGGATCGGTATGTAAATTTTATCGGTTGAAAGGTTTTCAGATGATCATTAAAAATTCCTGAAAAACAAAAGTGAAATTGAGTCTAATTTGATAAAACTTTTTAATTTGAGTTTGAAAAAAGTGCAGAATAAAAAGCAGAATATAATTTATATTCTGCTATGGAAATTTTTCACGAACACATCGGGGGTGGGGGCGTGGGGGTCGGTGATGTGGGTGAACGAATAGAGTACCGAAGGGGGTGTAAAGGGGTTGAACATATATTCATATTCATAATAATGCTATAGTTAGAATACATGTAAATATTCATATAACGACCAGTCCCTACTCGTATAACATTTTTTATCTACTTCGAAGAATCTGATGTAAGAAATAATTCATATTTTAACATTCCATGTCATTTCAATTGTTTACACACAGTATTTATATTCGAACCAATGCCACTGATTGATTCTTGATGTTATTGTTATGATACATGTCAATGGTCATAAATAGACCAGTCCCATGACTTATAAGATTTTATGTTTCTACTTCAGACAATGTGATTTAATACGTAATTCATATTTTAGCATTCCATTCCATTTCAGTAGTTTACACATTGTTGCATTTAAATTATACATTGCATTTCATTAAAATTGTTCACACTTTGAATTTATAATAAAAAAATGCCATTATATTGATCCGTGACGTTATATTTAAATTCGTCTTTGGAGCCTGTTTATTAGTTTTAAACAGCTTTTTGCTGTTTGAATGCGAAAAAAGTTAATGCTGTTCAGTAACCCCGCGTGATGGTCGAAGTCAATATGCAATCGTGGAGTTTAAATGAAACGTCACCGAATGAAATATTGCAGAGACCAGTGGGCTACTGTTCCTAAATCAACACATTAGACCCTTTCACGTCCGCTTAGAACTTTTTACTCGGCGCACTTTTTCGGGGGGTCGCGTTTTTGTCATCGAAGTAGCCGTGTAGTGTTTCAGTCGCTTCAGTGTTTGCCATTGAGCTCTGCGGCGTTTCGAGTGACAGCGAAGCGAAGCAAACACGCGAAACCGATGCGTTACATCGACGTATTCAGCGAAACAATATGCAGCGAAAAATGCGAAATCGAAACGTGAATCCCGCGAACCAAGCGACTCCACGTCATTACGTACTTTCTTATTTTAATGAACCGCGCGGCGGTAAATCAGCGCGCAAATCGCTAGATAAAAATGATCGACTGCGATAAAATTAGGATAATCGCGCGGCGCGATCCATCATTTGGCGGTGTGCATGAAATTCGGATATAAATCTCGCTCTCGCGAATTAGAGATCCGCTTAAGACCGTTTCATTAAACGCAACCATTTGTTCGGCGCTGCGGCTTTTCTCTTAACGAGACAAATGAGTATTATACATCCGATAACGATCGAGAAGAAAAAATTGGTGCATTTGTATACAATTTATGGGACTCGTCGAGAATCGGGAAAACTTGGAGGTAGGGATGAATGGATAATCTTAATTTGATGATTGAAATCTGGATTAATTTCATTCATACCGATATCCGATTTCTTGAATGTCGGTATGAATGAATGAAATATCCGAAATGTTAAGTTCGGTTATCCGGATTAATTCATTCATATAAGTTCATCGTTTTGTAATTTGCTATCCGGATTGTTTATTCGGATTAGTTATCCGGATTTGTTATCCGAATTCCCTCCCTAGATTTGAAATTCTTTTTCCTATCTCGAATTTGAATAAATTTTTCGAAATTGAAATGTTAAATCCGGATTTCGGATTCGAATTTCGAGTCCCTGGTGTCGAATCCGAAATATCCGAACTTGAGATCGACGGATGCACAAGATCCATTTTATTCGAATTTCTCCAATTCGGATATTCACAGCCGAACTTTCCAGGTATTTTCGTTCGAGTTACGATCGACTGGAGGAATTTCGGCGAATTTTGCGGTCGCCGCACGAACCCCGAAACTGCGGTTTTACGATCGCGCGTTGTCTTTGATATTCAGTCGCCGTGTAACCGGGCGTGTTACATACGCGACCGTCATGAAAGATGAAGTGGGTGACCCGCGGCAAAGACATTTGTTCGTACATCACTTCGGCGCCGCGGCCCGCGCGACTGTCCATTTTGAATCATACATGAACAATAACTGTACTCGAACGACCGCCGGCCAACCAATTATGCAGGTTAGACCGATGTCGCGAGGCAACGGTGAACCCGGATTTTCGGACATCGGACATTGCGGATTCCGTCACCTAATTCCGGGCGACCGGAAAATGCAGTGGAACGTATCCGGGCTCGACTCCGGTTTCCCATCGAGCAGCATAAGGAAGAGGTGTCCAACTTTATCGGATAGCGCATGCTTGCAAGGAAAGTTCGAGGCAGAGTTGAGAAACAAGTGTCGAGAGGTTTTATCGAAAGAACATTTGGGGCAAAGAGGGAAAAAAGAGTGAGGGATTCCGAGGGTTATTTTGAGGTTTAATAATTCAGTTAAGGGTACGGAATTAGGGAGTATGATTTTTTTAAATGTTGAGATTAAATGCTTCCCGAAAAAAAAATTATATCTATTGAATACATTATTTTATTTTAACTTTTCTCAATCTTCAGAGAACTTATAGGGAACATATTTCATATTATTCAATGAAAAGTCAAAAATAAAAATTTCAACTACAGTTATACTTTAGTCGACTTCGACTACAAATTATTTTTCATAATTACTTTAAGATATCATTGTAGTAAATTTTAAATCTTTTTTGTAACTTCACTATGTTATTAGATATGTTGAAAATATATAATACAATTTTTCACTATATATTAATCCATCATTGCATTGAATTAAATAATAAATTATTCGAATGTTCAATAAAGTTAATTCCCAGTATTCCCACGTGAAACGGTTTCCTTGTTTTGATACTGCAATAAACTCTATCTGGGTTAAAGATGTCTGCACGCAGTGCCTTCCGCGTTGCGGAAAAATCAGCTTTTCGCAAGGTTTTTGTGCGCGGCGCAGAGGTGGAACCCCTTTCGCCGTCGATTCGCAGGGGCGTTGCATTGTGCAGTCGTTGCACGGGAAGACACGCGGGCGACAAAAAGGGGTACTTATACGGCGTGACTAATTGCGGGCATTGTGTAATCCGGTAATTATTTTCTGAATTAGTCCGAGCGCTTCGGGAAAGACGATGTTTCGATGTGAAAGTCAATTTAGAGGAACACGACTGATGACTGGAGAACGAATCCGAAATTAAATTCACCTCGGTAATTCTGGTTCACTTTTTCTTTCCGCCTCATACAGGAACCCTTCTTAAAGTGAACTAGTAAAAAAGTTGTAGACATTTTCTCCTCTTGACCTAATGCCATTCAAATTGAATACACTAAGGAAAATGTTGGATTAAAATTTGCTGTAGTATAACAAGGAAAGTTAAATTTTTAACCAAATTGCATTGTATATGATTAAGTTTCAAGGTCATAGGTTAGAATGTATTAGATTTAAATCTAAGGCATTCTAACCTAAAAATATGAATTAATATCCCAGTAATTTTTTTTACAGTCTCTGAAATTTACTGACTATAAATTAATTATTTTTTTACTCATTCGAACCTTCCAATACGAATTCGTCAAATCGCCAAAATGGAATCTCTCCTTCGTCATCCAAATTCAAATTAATGTCCCATAAAATCGCTCAACCGCCAGAAAAGCCATCCATTCCACACACTGAGTTATTACCCCGCGCAATCACCCTGCCATTCATAAATTACGTTTTGAAATTCCAGCTCGGGCCAACTAACCGAGTCGTTTGCTCCCAGTCGCGAAGCAGTTACGATTGATTTGTCGCAACGCGATGGCTTCCGCGATGTCCCCGCAATTATATAAGTAAATTGTCATGAGAACGGTGACGCGTCCGTAAGCTGTTTCCATGAATATGTATATCACGCGAGGCAAATCCGCGTTTTCCAATGGCGCTTTTTCGCGCGCGGTACGGACACAGGCTTTGTGCCGGTTCGACGTATCGCCGCGTTCGAGCGTTCTCACGTACGGCCGCGGAGTGCTTTATTTTCACGCGCGTCATTAGCATAAAACGGTGTCGAGGGACGATCTTGTTCTCGCGTCGCTTTAAGATGCTCGCCGATAGGCTTCGCCGTGCAACACCCGGGAAAATGTTACGTTTCGATGTCGTACAACTGCGACGACTACTCGGGGCCCAGAGAAATTGTATGGTTTAAAGTTCGAGCGAGAAGAAAAGTGACGAAGAAATCGCTTAATTCGAGGTGAAAGATGCGGAGGGATATTGAAAGGGAAAGGGATCGCGGGGATCATTTAGATTTCGATTTTTCCTTTAATTTCCTGCAAATTATCATAAATAATGTTTTTAAATAAAAATAATAAAAATGATTATTATTTTTATTCAAATAATAAAAATGATTATTATTTTTATTTAAATAATAAAAATGGTTATTATTTTTATTTAAAACAAAATTATCATATGTTATTATCAAATCCCGTTTCCACAAAATTCCAATATTATCAAATCCAACCATTTTATAACCAAAAACAATCAAATCTTTATAAAAATCTCCACTATTTTCTTGATCAATTTTCCATCAATATTCTCCAACAATTTGTCAGTCGCTTCATAACTCCAAAACAACATTTGTCTTCCATCTCCCGATACCCTCATCAAAACCTCGTGACGACGCTTAATAAACTGAACCATCACGGCGATTTTCCCGACGCAAACTCGCGTTCGTTATATCGGAACGAGTTAACCGTCAGATCGCAATCTGGCGTTTCACGCCACGCGGAAGAAGACTGACTCGGGGCGATCGGAAACGAATCACGTGGCGGCCCCGCGTAATTAATAAAGCCGCGTTTCGCACGTGGCGTCGGATTGGCACGTGCGAAATTCAACGCACAAACGCACTCGCCTCGCAGTCGTTGTTTTGCCGATTTCTCGAGTGCCCCGCGATCCTAACTGTTAATTGGACTCGAGATAGCGCGCGAAAAAATCAATATTTCAAATTGCCGCTCCAACTGTTGCCACGACGATTTAATCTTATCGAGCTGAAAAGTCGAAATACCCCGAGTCGTTTCTCTTTTTTGCTCGACGCATAAAGATCGGGATCTCGGGCCTTTTTTCCGCAATATTCAAACACACATTTGATCGCGCCGGGGAGATTGCGCAAGAACGCGAAAACGAAATTCGCCGCGGTGACTGTGTTTCATCTTTAAAGCTCGGCTGCAATTTGTTTATTAAAGCGCCGACTCGTAAACTCGGGATGGACAATTTAACGACATTAGGATGGAGCGCTCGTAAAGGAACGACATTGAACCGTAAATTATTGCTCCTTGTTAATAACAGCGTAAAATGAATCATACATGTGTTTACGCGAGTCGTTTAACCCTTTAATGGTTAACGCACCAAAAACCATGCCGTTCCTTCCTGTGCGAATGTTAATATCATAGCCATTCATCACGAATTGGAGATTTTTCCTTCTCCAGTTGGTTGGGGAATATAGGTTGAAACGGAGGTAATAAGTAACGTCGCGATCGTTCCTTTTTACGGCGTAGAAGTAGAACGATTTTCGTGCGCCGGACGTCTTAATCTCAAATTCTTGAAGACGGTGTACCGTTTCAAGCTCACGGCGCGTGATTCGAATAAAGAAGTCGAGCAGTTTTGTTGAAACGCGGCGAAAAAGGAACTTTACTATCGAAATGGGTTGAAGCGAATTAGCTCCTTTTGTTTGGCCTCGTTGAAAGTAGTTTTGAGAGAGAAAAACGTTCGAGGGAAAAGTATCGGTAATTGCAAGTGTGAACCGATTGCTCACTCCTCGTCGAACTGTGTCGATTGATGTACGCCATTTAAAAAAAAAGAGCCGTCAATTTTTTGAATATATTTGTCAACAACATTTTTTAATAAAAAAATGTATTTACAAAATAAACAATTATGTATTTATTATTTTTTTATTTATTTAACAATTTATTCTAAATGTATCTATTATAAATTCATTTACTTTAAATTATTTATTTAACATTTTTTTTGGCATTACCCTGGATGAAAGAACAATCTGAATCATATATTTCAGGATCAGATTTTAAACCCAACTAAAAAATATCTCATTTAGATAAGTTTTAGATTGAATTTTTTCTACGTTATATATGAGATACTGCTTCAAATCGGAGAAAAATGTTACAAGTCTGAGTATTTCTACCACTTGCCATGAAATTCAAAACAGATCAGATAGTATTCCGCATATAGCTCCAGGAAATAATACCACTGTGTGCTCACGTTCTGCACATTTGCAGTTTCGCGAATATCATATTTTTAGTTACGAGTCTTACTACGTAAGATAGACCATACTTTATGCGTTATCTCTATGTAATTGTTCGGGGAAGATCGTAAAGTGGTATGTAATTTTTATGGCTCCCATGAGAAATGACTTTTATGATAAAATGGTTTCGTCGATTGATTGGATCATTTAATTGAGTGACTTGCATGTATTTAAAGAAAAACACTGTTTGAGAAGTAAGTTTAATTATCGTCAAAACGCGATTTCTCTGGCAAGTGTGTAGACGCCAACTATGAATAATGTTCTTGAGTATAGAGTACATTGAAATTACGTGTAATCATTTCTAAAATTATCTGTATTACCCTAAGCGTACTTGAAAAATGTAGTTCTAATATGTTTACATCAGTATAATCACTGAAACAAGCACCTGATAGTTTTATAAATTGGTTTCCGATCGTACGCGTGTACGCTATATCTAGTCGCTTTATTGAAAATTCTTCAAGATAGTTCGCAGATAAGTTTGAGTGTATTGAAATGAAGTCATAAGACAAAACACTTGTATCGTTATCAAAGTCACAACGATCACCTTCATTTACATAGTTTTTACGTATGCAAATGTAATTTCCAAATTCCTCACTCGAAGACGTAATAAGTTAATGAAGTCTTATTTTTAAGAGCCGATTCAAGCTTTGAATAAAGCATGCTTGAAATACGAAGTATTTTCTTGTAAAAAACGTAAAATGGTTAAAGAAAAGAACAATTACTTTTAACTTAAGAGGTATTCTCTTGTCGTCGACAAGAGAATGGAATTGAGTTTTATATGCTGAAAGGAATTCTTCTTGATGTTTTAACCTCAAATACATTTTATGCCGAAACACTTACGACACATTTTTAAAATATTTTTTATTTTTTAATAAACTGTAATAATATAATATAAACTTTTAATATGATACAAATTACTTTGCATTATAAGTAGTTTTTTCAAACAATATTAATTTTTGTTTTGCTGAAAGTTTATATTCTTTGAAAAAAATTAAAATCTATTAAATGTTACCAAAATATCTGGTAAATTTAACTGTTTATGATCAAATTGCATTGATTTTACTGAAAATGTTTGTTCTTTACTGAAAATTCGCATAATTTCTGTCATATTTTAATTTTGTCAGTTTAGTGGAAACTGGCCAATAAAATTTTCAGATTTATGTTTCACCCTGTACTTTCCCCATCTAAATCTTTTTCTCGCTCAAAAATCAAAATTTCCTCCCCCTCTCGGTCGATCTGTCTCGCGTCTTCTTGTTCGCCGACCCCGATCGCCCGTGAATCACTTAGGAATGCAGCCGCGCGGCGAAAAGCCCGTGCGAGGTGGCGCGCGTACCGTGAGCGCCCGGCCCGAATGTGCGTGCGTGAATGAGACGTTGCGCGTGTGTTTCCGAGCTCGGGCGCTCGGCTGCTGGTGCGGTACCGCCAGTCGAGCCCGGCATTAGACTCTAGACGGCCGCAGTAGGCCAGCGGCGCTCGCGCGCGCCTCAGTGTCTCCGAGAAAGTTCGACGCGCGATTAATTGCCACGCCGCGGCGAACAATTGGCGCGTGAAAGTGGCCGAAAAATAATGCCCGAGTGTCGCGAACGTGCCGCGAGTGAAACCCAAAAAGGTGCCCGAAAGAGCGAGCCCGGGTCGCTTTTTTCGTCGTGATTTTCCCGGCGTTCGGCAGTGGTTTCGGCGATTTGTGATCTTCGCTGAGGAAACCTTATTGTCAGAAATTGGTGTAAATGAGTAAAATATATTTATGGATGAAATGGATTCGGGCCGAAAAAGTTTTTCAGGAAATTGTTTAAAAGAAATTATTTTCAAGATCTTGTTTAAAAGAAATTGGTTAAAAGAAATTGTATCAAAGTTATTGTTTCGAAGAAATTGTTTCAAGAAATTGTTTCAAAGAGATTGTTTTAAAGAAATTGTTTAAAAGAATATGTTTAAAACAAATTGTTTCAAAGAAATTGTTTATAAGAAATTGTTAATAGACATTGTTTAAAAGAAATTGTTTATAAGAAATCGTTTAAGAGAAATTGTTTTTAAGAAATTGTTTTTTAAGAAATTGTACAACGTGACACTGGAGGCATTAATTCCTACGATATCGTTTTCTCAATGTTGCCACACGAATCTGGCGGAAAATCGAGGGAACCTTGGATCTGATCTCAGGGCGATCTTCGGAGTTTGAGAAAATCGAATTCTCGATGGATATCTGCCGGAAGAGATTCCTTTAACCTCTAGAAGTGTGGAAATAATAAGAAGTGAAGAAGTTTTCATCCCAGTGTCTGTGCCGCCCGTTATATCCCGACAATGTCATCACTCCAACTTCCCCCGGAAATCGTCCTTGAGAAATACAGATTTCCTAACTCCATCACAACAGATTTCGGTCCTGTATGTCTCTAAATTTACTCTTCTCCCAAAAAATCCATCTTCTCCAACCAGAATCTCCGGCCGATATTCCGCGAAATCCCAAACCGTCGTAGCGCCATCTGATCAAACTAAAGTTCTCTTAATCACGCATGTGTTTTGCATTTTTCCGCCGGAGGGTTCCGCCGGAATTTGGTCAAGGCGACGGTTTGTCGATCAACGCAACCAATAAAGAATGTTCGCAAACAAACGATTCGTTAATCGGCGGACGTAAAGTCGCCTCGAAATGGCTTTCAGACGATCCCGTTGCTTTGATCAGTCGTCAAATCGCGACGAATAAACCGACCCACGTTGAAAAACACGAAAGGCTGCAAAAATACAACATTTGCTTCTCTATGACTGCTTTTGTTGCGGGAAACGTGCTGCTCGTTTCGTTTCCTACTTTTCCATTTATTGCCCACACGTTTACGCTTCGCAGCGATTATTTATTTACTCGCAGTAAAAGAGTAACAGACGCACTTCTAAAACACGTAGATTCGACGTGAAATCTACGTCGAATCTACGTCCAAATGTTTCTCCACGTAGAATCCACATGGATTCCACGTCCGATGTCTATATGGGTTGGCTTTTGATAAATAAGAAAATGTGAACTATATCGCGTCTAACAGGATCGGATTGCTGTAATTTTCATGTAATTGCATTCCTCGCGCATTAATGAGTCCGGATAATTCGATCATAATTTACGAATGTGGCCAGGGGAAAGATCGATAACGAGATCGCGAAGATAGACGAGCACGCGGATTGTCCGATTTGGAATTTTTCGCGCGCCGCAATTGATCGATAACAGTGTTATGCGAGTTCTGAATAGGAATGTGATCTTTGTGTGCTCGCATGTATAAACAGATTAAACTTTCGTTCGATTTGAAGCATGACAAATTAATCTTGTAACAGTAGATAGAGACTGCGGATCGCTTTAACCGGTGGCTATAAATACTCGAACGCTGCGGAACAGTGAATCGAATGTTTGTTGAGGACGACCGAGTGTTGTTCCAGCGAAGTGGATCAAATTTTAATGGAGCGCTTCCAGATTGGAAATATGCGCGATTTGAAAGTGTGCTTAGAAATCTGCAGGATGGTATTTATTGCTCGCGACAATGCATTGTAATTGGAGATCGCGACGGTAAATCGACCCGTTTTCGATCAGAGAAATTGTCGAAATGGCGGGAGATTATTTTTAAACGGTTCGCTAATGCTTTTTGAGTTTTTTGTGTGCATTTTTTGTGAGCAGTTTAAAAATAAGAATGAATTAACGTAAAACTGAAAACAGCGAGCGTATCTAAAAGTATTTGCATTAATCATCGGCAGAAGTACGTAAGAGGGATAAATAAAAATGTGAAAAAGTGATTAAACTATTAATCACACGATAATGAATTGAACGGTTGATGGCAAAAATGTAAATGATTACTTAATCAAGTTAATACATGCGTTTACGAGTCGCGTTCGATTCATTGCTTAATAAGATAAACTGGTGGTAATTTTATTAATCTCCACGGCTTGTTTTATCGCGCTGTGAGAAGCATAGTAGTTTGTCGACGAAGAATATTATTGCACAGTGCTCGAATCTATCTTTGGGATATTGTTATTGATTCAAATGTCTTTGACTTTAAAGACGAGGTTTTATTGTTATTATTATTGTTACAGCATTCGATGTAACAATAAAATTATAGTAGGGGATTGTTTTACTGACTCATTCCGCAAACTAATACAAAGTGCACATTTTAATTAATGAAATCTTTCGGACAAATTATGTAAACTAATGAACGTTACAAGAAACTATAATTAGTATCTGTTCTAGTAAGAGGCATATATTGGTTATATAGAATGCAAATATTTCCAATGCACTCTAAAAAATGGCAATTTCGGTTGCGTCATTGTGAAAGTATTCTTTTCATTCATTTCATCCTTCATATAAGTAGAATTTTATTCTTATTAAAAAGATTTTTCTCTTATCCAGGTATTGAATGGAAAATCCTCTTATCATGAAAGTATTACTGTCATGGTGAATAGACTGTTTTAAGAGATTATATTCCCAATTTTTTCAGTATATTGGGAATAATTGCAATATGTTGGGAGTATACTTCTAATGTTTATAAATTATTGCAGATATCCTTATGCAGTTATCATAGACACTTACTACAGTCTACTCCATCAAAAAGTTTATTCCAAATCATCATTGCCAATCAATGAGACAGCTCGGTTTCAACTAATTAAGAGCCTAAACAATTTTACTATATATATAGATAAATACAATTTTGTTTTCTCAATGTACATTCTTTTCTATATAACATGACGATTTTAAGGTAGTTCCCTTATCAAGTTAAAATAACTAGAATTCGATGAAACTTTAAATCTGGTTTATTTCGAGGCTACTATTTGAGTTGCCAAATTCTTAAGCATTTTGAATAATTAGAAGCTGAGATATTAGGTGCTAAAAATGAAAAAAAAATTGCTGAAAATTGATATTATATACAATGATACAATCGATGTATTTTAATGAAACTTTAACGTCGAATATCTGAAAACTTGGCAAATTAAATATTAATATACTAAGAACCCAGCTTTAACGTTTTATAAAATTGTTATTTTTTGTTTTCTCATTATTCATAAATAATGAACAACCATTGAAATGTTGTTTATAACATTTGAAAAATGATTTCACAGAACTCAATGCGAACAGAAAAATCAAAATTGACTACATAAGGTGGCAGTGTTTACATAAATCATTAAAATTCTAAAATTACAAGAAGAATCAACAACTGACAAAAAATATCTTCATTTTTGTATTCAATTAATAGGAAATTCATATTTATTACATCAAGAAACAATCAAACTAATACTCTGAAGAAATAATAAAATATTATATTAATATGATCATATTTTGACTTGGCACCCTAAATCTACGGCCCTTCATAGGGAAACTACATTAACAAGTCTTAAGTAAAGTTACAGACCAAAAAATTGTTTCGAAATAAAATAATATTTAAATTATTAAAACACTGGTATTAAAAAATTCGAAATAACGTTTTGTGAAAATTCCATTTTCACCCTTTTCAAATCCATTTGTAGATAATCATATTTAAAGTTACAGAAAAATAAAAAAAATATGCCAAAACAACTTCAACTTTGACATTTCAACCAGTTTTATAATTATTTAACAAAATATATAATTGATTCGAACATAAAACTATTAAAATCATTAATAAAAAATTATTTTTATTACCAAATTATAATTAATATATCCAGTTTTATTATTTTATCTCATTTCTTTTTCATTCAATTTTCATTTTGAACGATTTCTCTGCGAGACATTGCAAAAACTTGTTTGAACTACATGTAGTGCAGATACTGCATTTCTTTGAAATCACGTTTCACACCAAATATTTGATTACAGGTCCAACCACGTCCAGCAACCATTTCCCCACCTGCGTTGCTGCTGCCGTAAACACACCTTGGGCAGCTGAAATACATCATATTATGCTACACGTATTTCGCGACCTACTTGGCCGACGAAAAATTTAACCGAAAAAGACTTTAAGTTTCTATTCTTTTTAAACATGTGTAAGATAAGCGAGTGTAAAGACGTAGCAAGTAAGACGACCATTTTTGTTTAGTTTCCGTAAGCAGCTTATTTACTTTCGCTTTTTAGATTTTAGCAAGTGAAATTATGCGAGAGCACATGTTTGTATTTTGTCAGTCAATAAAAGTTACTTTGGAAAACTCAGCCTGGAGTGGTTCAATCGTCGCCTCGACGCAGACATTCCCGAATGATTATTTTTATCCAGCTTTTTCGAAAGAAAGTAAATCAATCGTTTCCTGCATTTTGCCGTTTATAGTCAAATCAGATTAAATTTAATCTGCACTTAACAGAGATTAAATCATTTTTGTTCATTAAAGTTTGCTTTGAATTGCAAAATGAAAAACTTTCAAATTGCAATCTTGCATTTCCAAAGTGCAAGCATGCATTTTAAAAAAATGTATTTAATGCGTTTTAAAATGTACTTTTCTACATTCAAAGTGTAATAGATACATTTTAATTCGTTTTAGAATGCATTCTTCTTTTTTCAGAATGTTTTTTTGAATGAATCTAATGCATTTTCAAAATGCACTTAAAATTATTGCATTTGAATTGGAATGCATTCAGTTGAATTATAAATTTAAGTTTTACGACTTGTCATTAATTTAAAAACCTTTTAAAAAGCAAACAAAATTCTGCCAGTTTCAACTGAGTAAATAATGTTTTTCCTTGCGGTATAATTTGCGTGTCAATCAACGTAAATTAAGAATGCGGTTGAAACGTAATACTTAAAGTGCGTCGAAAGTACAAAATCAGTCGCTTTTAACGAGCGAAGCAACGGTTTCCGAAACCACAACGGTGCCATTAGTCCAATATTTTAATAGCCTTTAATTTTCGCATCGCAACCTTGGCTCAAAGCGAATATTTGTGTCGCGCCTCGATATTTAAAGCAAGCAAAAAAGCGCACGCAAAGAAAGAATCTCCGGCGCACATGTGCGCGCGGCGAGGAAAAAGCGCCCGGCATTATGCGCATGTGTCTCTTAATGTCGGGCACAATGCACTCGAGTGTCGCATTCGTGATGCGTATAATGATAACATTATGCTCCCCCCGGATCGGTTGCAATGTTCCCTGCCATTGTCCTGTTATCGTTAAGTCATAGAAAGGAAAAGCGCGTCTTTTGCCCTTTCCATTCACACATTCCAAGACACATTTTTCATGTACAGATTTTGTTTACATTGTCCAATATTACTTGTCTTTTTATATTATATTATATGTTAGAGACAATTTTACTTACTTAAATTCCATTAGCGATAACGTATGAAATTTATCTAAGCAAAATTGTCTCTAATTTTCATATTACCGCTTTGGCCCAGCGGTAAGGTGTTCGACTTGTAATCGCAAGATCTCGGGTTCGAGACTCGGTGATG
>JABFPB010001848.1:0-22897 GCA_022817645.1 Ceratoteleas bidentatus
CAAAACATTTCTTCCCGTTTAGTGTTTTATTTTAAAACACGTTTAAAACACGTTTAAAACAGCAGTTTTTGCCGTGTGGTGTCTTTTTGATTTATGTACAAGCTTATTTTTTACATCTTTCAATTATAAGCCACTGATTCTTTGATGATGAAAGATTACATTAGTTGAAATTATTTCCCTTTTACGCATACTTAGTTTGATAAACTGTACGAATTTTAGCCATTTTTCCCCATAAAAATTATTATTGTACGTAAAAAAACATGTAAACATGTAAATAATAATTTATGCTCATAAAGTCTTTTGACAAAAGACAGTAAGTCTGTTAATTTACATTTCAAGAATCACATGAAGGAGTTGATTTTTGCGATACATGTTTATTAGAGTCATTATCGATATGCCAGAACGTAATTCTGGCAAGACGGGTGGCACAATGCGACTTAGAGTAAGACGCACACTGTTTATTACGCTACATAAAAAATCAAACAATTGTACGGAAACGAAGATTGGATTAAATAAAGGCATAGTCATAGATACGAAGTGAATAGTGAATATGTTACAAATTTATATATAGGTAGAAGCAATGCACATTATTTTATCCTATCATCTATACTGACATATGAAAACCTACTGAATTCAAATGAGAAAATATTCGAATAAATAAAGAAGTGAAAATATTTTATACGAACCAAAACTGACTATTGATCCAACATTTATATTAAGATATTTATATTAATATTGATAAAAATCACATTCATTTATAACATTTATTGATCAGTTGGGTCCATTTGGTACTTTATAATGTTAAACCTGTTCCCAAATGATTTTTATTATAATGTTTGCATGTTTTGACCTAAATCGACTATCTGAACCATCGATTCAAACTCTTTTTCTGTCAATTTGTTCGACAGCATGGAATCTTTTGACCAGTGAAAGATTCAGTGATTTCGAAAATGAAACTTTTGGCGCCTTGCCTCGGGTGTCGTATGTTAATGGTATTGATATGGTAATACAGGGTTTCATTCAGTGCTCGAAAATAAATAGTCTTCTTAGAGGCTTATTGTTCAATGTGTCCACTTGTTTGGGACTAAACAAATAAATTGGTTTGCATAAATATTAATTACCTCGTGTTTACCAAAAACGTTCACATTGGAAATATGCTAATCGTGAATGTTTTTCGGGATTGTTTTTTTCAGGAAGTTTCGTTATTTGTGAACAAGTGGATCTAAACAATTTCTCATTGATGACGAATTAATTAAATTCGTTTTTTTTCAAGTGATCATCAAATTGCCAATTGTGTATTAATATGTTTAAATACTTCAATTTCTTGTACTTGATACGTTTATGTAACGAATACTGATTACTATTCGATTACATATATCGTTCTCAATCGCCTTCGTTTCGAACCTTGTATTTTATTATAATGACCAATAAGATGTGTCGTTTATAATGTTTTTTACTTAAATGTTAATTGCATTCTGTCAATACATTTAGATAAATCAATTGAAATCCAAAGTCGCACTTTCCATGCTTTACTTCGCCGAGTCACCGATGTGAAAAAGACATATCAATGTTACCTTGAATTCTAATAACAGATTTTATTCAACTTGAAGAAATACCTCACTAATGTAGAAGACTGTGATTCAGTCGGCTTTTCACATAATAGTTCTGATTCTGTCTGCGGCGCGTAATTTATCATTATTACCCGGGGAAAATCGTTTAGACGAAAATGAAAAATCGTTTTACAAGGAACATTCGGAATGGCCATTAAAATTGCACCGGCTATCGTTAAAATCTGAATTTCAAACGTTTATGCCACGACTGACGCTAAAAATCGTCGTTTCGCAATGCCGCAATTATCGTCAATCGCGCTTATGTCACATCGGCCTCAAGTCGAATTGTTTGTTTTACAAATTGAATAAGTCGATATTCGCTTATTCAGCTTTAATGAATTATAAATTACTCGTCGAAAGTAATTACGCACATAATCGTTAAGACGGACTATCGGAGCCGCGTATCGGCCCATAGACTTGCAAATACGAAGCCTTAATCCCAAATTGCAACAGTCATTATTTCCTAATCGCTCCAAAATGCTCTCCTTCAAACACCGTTTTAATAACACATATGTATAATTGCGTCGCCGACTGCTGATTCGATCGGCTGAAACGCGAAACCCGTAATCCCTGCGTTACCCAACGTTAAATTAGATTAATAAAACAATTTTCATCGACCGAGAGCCTCCCTAATTGTCGTTGTTTTCTCAGGCTCGAACTAGGTTAATCGTCAAAAGCCACGACGCTCCTAGTAATATCACGATCATTGCTGAACTTTAATTTCAAAATTATGCGCGAATTATGTAACTAGTTTTGCGACAACCTGCGTGCTCACGAGACCAGCGACAGTTTGCTCGGCAAATGTTTGTTTACACGATTCATCGCGAAACTAAAGTTTGCCATTCGCGAATCCCATTTCGAGGACGACGACGATGTGGAAATTACGAAAAAGGACGCAAAAAATTGGCTATTCGCGGAGACACGTGCGAAAAGGAGACGAGCCAATTCCGTTGTCAAACAGAATTGGAATTCGAAAAACCCATTTTGAGTTTGAAAAGAACGGACTTTTCGAGGCTCGCTCGATATTTCGACAATTTCAATTAAAACGCCCTTACGGTCCGAGCGAAATTTCGTCGGACCCTTCTCGCGAAACGACGTCGTCGGCTGCTTGCGAGTCGCGAGTTGTTCACTGGAATTTCAATGAAAAGGGAAACGCAATTAGTCGGAAAAATCGTGCGCCGCGTTTCCAAGATTCACTAAGACGAATTCGGATAGCGGCAGAGCAGTACAATAAGGAATACCAAAGAAAAATGGTACTATATAGTTTCAATACTATATAATCGGAAAAAAGAACTGAAAATTTAAAGTGTATATACTTGACCCCAATTGCAAGTATTGCAAGTATATATATTTTAATTTTAAGAATGTTCTACCCCTATTAGAAAATAATGACACCGTCGCAAAATATATATATATATTTATGACGGATATATAAGAGTGGCCTGAAGGATATATAAATATATTCGTCAGGCCACTGCAAGAACACACAAATTATTTCAGATTTTTTCCAAGAAACATAATGACCGTTTTATGTTTCAGAACATTGGTTTTAATTGTTTCATGGGGTTGTTCGGTTACTGAGAGTATATTTAACGTTGCATCAAATCGATACCTCCATCAAAAACGTCGTTATTCGGATTTCGCCATGTTATTTAAATGAGGAAATCTGAATAACGACGTTTTTGATAAGTGCTATCGAAATGTATTTACTTCAAAAAGACAATCTACATGTTGTATATGTATAATTTTTAAGAGTGTATAGTCTGGGATAAGACACATGCCGGACTTTAGCTAGACTGATGCCAGATTGTATCCAGACTGAAAAAAGTTTGGATACCGTCTGGATAAAGTCTCGAATGCATCCTGACCCCGATTATATCCAGACTTAAAAGAGTCTGGCTATATTCTGGATAAATTTGGAAACAGTTTCAATACAACCTGGAATTAGTATATGTGGCCAGATCGAATCCAGATTGATTTTTTCACCAGGGCTTCTACATTGGGAATTTAACTTTAAAATGAGTATATTGAGAGTACTTTTACGTTATACGTAACGAAATCCAGCATGTAATTTAACATTCTGTAATGTTAAATTACATGTACGTAATTTAATAATAAATAAAAATGTTAAATTACATTTAGCATTCTGTAATGTTAAATTACATGTATGCAATTTAATAATAGATAAAAATGTTACATTTCATGTATGTAATTTAACATTTTTTTACAGTGTAAGTTATTGTACGCACTGTAAATGTCACAGAGATGGTTCTAACCTCAAATCAACTGCATTTAAGTTATTATTTGTCGAAATGTTGAAATATGTTATGCATCGGCCTTTTATTTGAAAAAAGAAAACTCCTTTCCGCAGTATATAAGCGAAACGTTGTTTAAGGTTAGAATCCATGCCAACAAACTTTGACTTTAATTTGTGCGTTTCTTTTGACTGTTCTCTTACACTTATTTATAATCAGTTGCAAAATTATCAAAGCAATAAATATTAGCTGACATTTGAATGTCAATATGTATTGCACTCCAAGTTGCAGCAAATGAAAATTGAATCTCATGTGACAGTACATTGAATCTGTACTTTTACGGCTTAACTGTAACCAGCTTAACTGTAACTTACTTTTTAAAGTTTTGGCATAATATTCAATCAAGGATATATACTTTAAAGCACATTGTAAATTGACAGCCTTTTTTGCATTGTAATTATCCTTGCTAATTTATTGGAAAAGGAAAATGCATGTGCAAGACATTGTTAATTGAAATTATAAGTAGTTTTAGATACAACAAATATTTACAATAAATTAAAATAATAATTTTTACGGTGTCGTAAGACCTCAGAAAAAATTAGAAACAGACTAATTTAATGTTTCTTTCACATTGATTTTTTCACAAAGAACAATCCTATTAAAACGAAATGCCAGTTAAATTGACCGAATAAATTACTTGGCAGTAACTGAACTCCTTTATCCTGAATTCACTTGGGGAAGTTAATATATTACCCGGTCAGTTCGCGTGGGACATCGGACTCAGAGCGAGATATCCGCGTGCTTATGTAAGTGATTATTGTACAAAATAGGAAAAGCGCGGTGTTTACGGTTAATTTGCTAATTAGCGGACAACAGCAAGGGTGGCCGTTCTTTTTTCAGCCACGCTTTCCCACGACTGGCGACGCTTTTTCGCGTTTTCGCTGAGCGGTTTCGGTTAGATAATATTGAAATTAGCTGCGCGCGTTTAGGCGTACACGGGAGCCAGCCGCCGACGAGTGACTAATAATGTTTAAGAGCATGTCGATGCGGTAGTTAGTGTCGTTACAGATTTTATGTATTGGAATTAAGCAAGGAATGATTGTTAGAATGAGAATAGCTGCCGGACTTTCTCGGTTTTGTAACGTGCTTGTTATTTTGCAACGCGTAAGAATGAATCAATTTTGAAACGAATTAGTCCGTTTTAAAACTGACTTCGCAGCGCAATTTTCGCGAAAATTGGAGGTCGAATCGAGGCACTGAGGAGTTTTTTTTCCGAGCCGTTGTGGGAAATCCAAAATTATGACACTTAACGTGGCGGTCGGTTCTATTTACGAACGTGAAAACGAGAAAAAGCCGATTTTTTACGAAAACCGATCGACGTAATCCGTCGTGACGAATTTCGTACACATTTTCATTGAACGCCAAATAATTGATTATCTAATGCGTACACTCTTCTCGATTATCATGAAAATAAGTTTCGACTTGTTATTCCGAGTCGCTTGTTTGACGTCACCTTATGGTAAATTATTATAATAAAAACAAAAAAAGGTTACGGTAACCGGCACACACAGTTACAATCAATAAATTTCACACAGTACAGCGCTTATCTTAATTTTTAATATCGGCGCTCCCAAACCTTCGTTCATTGTCTGATGCAATCGTCCGAACTGTGGGACTTGGCTAAACTTCTTCGAATTTCATCGCCGAAATACAATTCCGCCAATATCTGCCATTTATTGTGCGCATCTCAGATGCGAATCGAAACATTATGCATTTGCTGCTAATTTGACATTTTCATTCATCCAGCCGATGCAAACGTCGAAACAATTCGCGTTCCCAAAGATGACTTACTTCCACTCGCCATTCAGGCGATCTTATCGAAAAATCGTCGGCTAATTACCGCGCGCGAATTATCAGTCGTCATCATTTACCTAGCACTCTTGCACAACTTACAAGACGTTGCAAAACAATCGAGAAAAGCGGCTCTGGGAACCGATTTAACAGCGGTCCTAATTAAGTGTAATATTTCGACCGATATTCCTGGGGAATCAATCATCCAATTCCCTGAATCCGAATTCGCTGATTTCTTCTGAAGCATAGACAAAGTATGTTAAAAATTAGCATATGGTTGGGTAAAATTGGTGATGAAGAAATAATGATGAACAAAAGTTATTTTTAGGTGTGATGTGAGCCACCAATCATTGTATCGTATAAAGCTAACATTGCTTAACGTAGCTTCGTTTATTTATATCTTTATATACTGTCAATAAATCAATCTGGTTATAATTTTAGCTTACTGTACGAGGAAAATGTCAATAATCATAATTAGTTTCATACGACACATTAATATTATGTACGTCTCATAATTTAAGGGGAAGTATCACCGAAATTTCAATTATATGAAGAGATGTATGAAAAGAGTTGAAACTTTTGTATTTATATATTTTTTTCTGAAAAATGACTAAGTAAGCCAAATTTGAATTAACCTATTGTCGTTATAGGTTAGAATTTCGCCAAATCCATCCCTGATATTGGTCAGAATGAAACTATATTTAGGAATAATTCAGTAGTAGTTTTCCAAATTAAAAATTATGTAGGAGACGAAAATTTCACCACTTTTCATAAATTCCTTCATATACCTGAAATTTCTGCTATTCTTCCCCTTAACAAAGTAAAAAAATTCTCAAAATATATTTTTTGTCTGCGCAACAACAATGTCCTTCCCATTTTCGAAATGACTTGGCCAGGATTCCATCGTTGAAACACCCGATTTTTTCGCGTTTAGACATGCAATCGAAATTCGGACGTCGAAAGTCGGGATGCAAATGCGGCCGAGGCGACGAACCCGACAGGTCCGTCCACCTGTTTGGGAATTCGGTGCTGGAAAATCACGACCTTGTCGCGCAACACGGCTAGACATTGACACGCTTCCCCCACCCAGCCTCATTATCTCGAATTCGCCGAGATGTCGCAACGCTCGCCCCCTTCCCTCGCTGCCTCGTCGGGCGATTAATAGACCGCGCGCTTAACGCCATCTCGCGGGCAATTTGCCGGGCGAAAAGTAACTGTACTGTTTCGCGCGCGTAACACTTTTTCTGCATAATTATTGTAATAAAGCATTGCGATGGGATCTCCGGGATAATTGGGCGACGGGCGTTTTCTCCTCTTCGCCACCAGGTGTCGTCAGCGCGGAACGCGCGCGGACCGGCGTGTTCTTGTTACGTTTCGGGCCAATTAAAGAGGTTCTTGAACCCTGGGATCGATCGCCGGAAATGGACCGTTTTCGCCGCACGAAATGTCAGAGGCGAAAGTCGCGGATTTTATGTCACTGGTGACGAGTAGCGGGCGGATCGGTGGACCGATTTTTGGATTCGGGGGAACAATGAGGAACGTGTGGGTTGGGCGAAAAGGCGGGTGGAGAAAGCGTTGTGGCGAATCGCGGTATCGATGGCGAGTTGGATGATATAACAATCGCACGTAATGTTGTTAGGGATAAACATAATGCGTTTTGTAATAAGCATTATACAATACCGATTCATTATGCTTCGGTCGATAAGCGGAGTGCGCGTTATCGCGCGACATCTACATTAGTCGCGGTGACTGTTCCTGGTTTATTTGGGGGCTTACGAGATGTCTCTGGTAGGGGTTGAGTTTCGGGAGAGTGCAAGTCTGTCTAAGTTTCCTGAGATGGGAAGTAGTTTTGGCATGTTTTGGAGTTCAGTTTGAGTTTTTGGGAAGTAGTTTCGGAAAAATGTTTGAAAAAGTTTGTGAAATGTTTGAAGACAGCCAAGTTTCAGAGACTGTGAAACAGTTTTTGCTGTAGTGGAATATGTTGAGACATTGTAAGATATTTTTTAAAGACTACTATATTTTCTAAGAGAGTTTGTGCACTATAGTACATTTTTATTTGGTCTCAGTTTGATAATGGTAATTCGAAAATGGAATTACAGAGCTTGCTAGAGATTAGAGCTAATCAGATTGCAGTGTTCAATGTTTCGCATTGACCGTATACCTTTCTTGATTAAGAGAATGTTATAGTATCCGCATTACGAATTATCTCTGACTGAGTATCACTTATTACGATCATAATAATAGTAGAAGAAAATTAAACAATGAAGGGAACGGTTTGATTCTTTATTGAATTTCCTTCCATTTAATTCAAGATTATTATTGAACGAACAGTTTGTAGTTGACAAAAGTATCCTTGACTTTTTCAACAACGTGAGCTTGGAACATTTATAATTATGGGCAACTTTTTCGTGAATTATTTTCTCAACAGTTATAAATGTTGTATTAAATGTAAGGATATTCATAGACTCAAACTGTATCAATTTTTCTTTTTATCCTCATTTTTCAATATTAAAGTCGAATTATTATTAATTTTAACGCTGGTAGAACATTTAGACAATATCATTTTAAAATTCAAATTTTGAATTTCAAAATGAAATCTTTTATATATTGTATATACCGCAACCGATTTTTAATAGTAAATATACCGGAATTTTACAGGAGAACTGTAAAATTACAGTAAAACTGTAATGAATTCCAGTGCGACTGGTAATCACGGTACCAACCATCACATCTACAAATTCACAGGGGTTGTAAGGTAATGTAAAACAATGCAATATTATTCTTAAACTAATAAGAAATTTATCGTCACAATGACCAAATAAAATGTTGCGCGAGCCATATTTGATTAATGTCCTAACTATTTAAATAGTCACATACACTCTTAAAAATGTCATATTGTCACAGCAAGAATCACCCCCTGAGGAAAGGAAAATCATGTCTAAAATCATGTTTTGAAAATTTTTTCAAAACATGACTTTAGACAAAATGATTTCATTCGTGATAGCAAGTAATTCGTTTTGAACTCAATCTTGCGTGGTTTACCTTAAAAACCATGATTAGTTACTCTAACCACATTTTATGGTTATGCCCTAAATTTACTACTTAATGGTTGGGAACACCGTCCCCCCATTTTATATAATCTCCACTCTAACCTCGCAAACTGGCGTCGCAAATCCGGTGAAATTCAAATTTCGAAACTTAATACCGGGAAAGGGATAATGGCGAATTGGATCGGCGGCGCGTCTCAACAGCGCAATATCTCAGAGCCGGGTTGTACGTTAAACGTAGCCGAGCGTGCGGCGATTTGTGCCCTAACGATTGCAAATTTTACGTTCGGGCTCCGCGGAGCGGATAGTGATGCGTCTCGCAGGTATTCTTACGCGAGACAAGCAATTTTCCAGACAACGTCTTCTGGGGCACAGCCGTTGCCAGTCCGCTGGACGTCTTAGTCGTCGGACACGATTACGTAAAGCTCCTTAAACGCGCGCCGGCCCGTGTTACCCGGTGTTTCGCGATTGAAGCGCAAACGCATTACGGGCGCGCGACGTTAATTACAGCGGCGCCCATTGTGTCGTCAAAAAGAAAGGGGGCCGCGCGTAAATCAACGTTAATTACGTTATCGAAGCGACGCGGAATAAACTGCGGATTATTTATAAACCGCGCCGGCCCGGATGAATTAAGCGCTGATTTATTTCGAATCTTATTTGCGCGCCGGCGATGAATATTTATGCTTTTTTCGACACGACAATCATGTGGCAATTGTCCCGCGGGTTAAGCGCCGTTTTTTGCGGCACTGTTAACGCGCGCGATTTCAGCGGTAATGGCACGCGTGCGCGAATTATTGATTGCCGCGACGGAGAGCGCCGGATTGATGGTACCGTTAATCTCAGGTGCAAGACCGCGGGAAAAATGCCATATGGGATAACAATGGAGTATTTGGGAGTCTTTATCCAAAATTTACATATGGAATATCCCCTAATGTAGTATTGCATATAGGATTCCTAATAGAATACTATTTTACCTCACGAGTGAGGTAAAATGTCATACTTCAGTCGTGGGAAAAGTGAAATGCTCATCTTCGTCGTGTCCGATTGGTCCCTCGCTCCGTGGCCAATCACACACTCGTGACAGAAGCATTTCACTTCTCCCACTAATAAAGTAATATACTATTATGGAGCTTCATGCGGGTCCCATACGGATTAGGATAATGTGCGTAAATTCCATGTGGAATGTATGAGCTGTTCCACATAATGTTTCACGTTGAACTGCATATGCGTTGATAGCATATGTGATATTATTTGATTTGTTCCATGTTCAATTCTGTTTGATATGGTATCATCTGTTATGGGTGTATAGGATTCTATGTTGGACTTATATGGGAAACAGTTTAACGTGGTTATATTCTTTGTAGGATTCCATATGATTTGGTGTATCATAAGGAGTTTCATGTGGAACTGCATGTGATGTTCTATATAGTGTTCCATGTTCGTTTCTGTATGAAAAAGTAACATTCCTTATGGAATTCTTTTTAGGACTAATACTCTCGTGATAGTCCTGATAGAATTCCATATAATGTCCTATGAGGAAATCTATATGAGGTAATATTCTCTGAGGTATTCCATTTGAAGTGTTAGTCCTACACAGTTTTTCACATTAAATTCTATACTACATGATGTCGCATATGGGATTCTATATGAAATTTCATTTGTTTGCGAAATTTCGACTACTGTCCATCTAGATACTGAAATTATTCAATGAACGGAAAAGTTCATTTATAGCATTGCTGAGTTCATCATCTACTTTTCACCCAAAGGCGGCGCTCGATTGAGGTGACTTTTTGCGAACCGCGCAAAAAGCTGTCTGCTCTAGACAAATGAATTGCGCGTTAACCTTTATTTAAGACGGACACATTTTTTCTCGCGGTTTAGCCGAGACGTCAATGCGTCAACGCTTTTTGCCCATTTATGACATCTTTTTTCGACTCTACATTAGTTCTCGTCAGGCGGACAATTGAAACCGCCGTCTTTCGATTAGCGACAAAAGGCGCTTTCTGGCTGCATGCAGACTGGTAGCCGATGATCCCCGGGGAAAAAGTGAACTGATCGATCAAAAGCGCTGCGAAAGAACACGTTTGGCCGATTTCGTCGCCGGTTTATTCCGCGATGGAATATTTATCGGGCTGAAAGATTATTGGGTCAGAGCGATAATTTTCCCGAAACCTCGTAAGTGTGTTACGCGCGCGGCGGCTCGTAAAGCTGTTCGTCAAATTCGGGCCGAATTAATGTCGACGCGCGATTATCAGATGCCCAGTGAGCGCGTGACCTTAAAATTCGCTCGGCCACGTTTTTGTCGACGATGTAAAATTTATTTTTAGACCAATTCGTCGCTGATCTTTCAAATCGCGCGTTTCGGACCGGATTGCGTGTTTTATGGGAGCCGCCAACCCAGGATCCAATTGACACGATTTCTGTTCGTTATAACCTGGCAGATATTGTTTCGCAGTTGAACTTATCGCAGTCGAAATGTTTCGCCGCATCGTAATAGCCATGTACACTTTCGCGCGCAACTTGGAGCCGCCGCGCTCTTACTAAATAATAGCCCGCGCGTTATAATGGTAGTTATTATGGCACCTACTTTCAGGTGTTATAAGAGACTTTGATAATACCACAATTAGAAGACATTACGAGTTTACATTACGCAAATTAAGAAGACGCAACTTATAAGCTGTTGTCATTGGCGCGATTTAAGCAAGTTTCGCAACGTTAGACGGCAGCTGCAACACTTTTTCGTGCATTTTTTGCGCGTTCCGTTAGCGATGTAAAGTTATGCGACGAGTGTTATTAGAACATCAAAGGTATAAGGAAAAGACGAAAAAAGGATTTCCTGGCGAAAAAACCTGTGTCACGATTTGGTAATTTGCGGTTCGACGAAAAAAATCTGATTGAGCGATCAAATTTTTCCTTGGAATTCCAAAAATGTCGAGTCCATTAACAAATTGATGACTTGACTAATCACTCGCTTCCCGGGAATCTCAATGAAAGCGATAAATCGGGGCGCGACGCTCCTAAGCGAGCCAATAATTCAAATTCAAAATCCGATTTTCACACGTTCAATTGTAATCGCGCCGCTGACCTTTCCGTAATTTATGCCAAGTCGTCTTTCGACGCAATTCAAGCCACGACTATTCGTTACAGCGTGAATTCCTATTTGCGTCCCGTTTGTATAATGCACTTTTGCTGAAATAATTAGAGCCGAATGTCACGACAGATAAGCTGGAACAGCGCGAGATTTAATAATCGCCCGCGTTTACGCTCGGACGTAAAGTGCGACTTTTTGGCGCGTTTCACCTCTTTTCTCGCGCGACACAACGCAGGCCGTTGCGTAATTAACAAAAACGGCGCCTCAAAATTGGTACTTTCGTCCGCGCTTTCTATGAGATTGTGTCTTAAATGATGATGCATGTTTTCTGCAACTCCGCAGAAAGTGCTGGAAACCGTAAGATCGCCTGGAAACAAATCCACAGCACCAAAAAACGAAGGAACGGCAATCAACACGATCGCCGACAATTCGCACAATGAGCGCCCAATCAATCAATAAGTTTTACTACAAACCTTTCTCTAGCGCTTTTTTACGACTTTTTGTAATTGATCCATTGAATTGAGATAAACGTCTTCTACATTTCCGTTTTCTTCATTTTGCTGTTTTAAATTAAGCGCTGCCGAATAAAAAACATGAAAGCTCAGATGTGATGATTTTTGAAGACAAGAATAAAACGAACAAATGAAATTTTATCATTTTCAAAAATTAAAAAAGTTTGACAACTACGTTTTTGGCCTTACAAACTAATCAAAAGTACAAAACGAAGTAAAAGAACTCGCATTGCCAAACTCATTTCACTTCTCTCGACAGTGCAATGTAAAAAATAAAAAACTTGAACCCTCGTTCCAAAATGTCAGAGCCATATGAAAATAAAAGATCCAAAAATCCCATCACCTGAACTTTCGACCGCAAAATGAAGAATCACCGGCCGCAAACAAAAAGCCAACGGATTTCGGACTTAAAGTCAATTAAAAGCGAGCAAAACGTCGACGCCGGTGAATCCCGACGACGTTATCGGTCGTCGCGCTCAAAATTTCAAACTGGCTTTTTGCTCCGCGCGCATCTTTATGCCGCGGCGGTCCGTCCCAACGCGCGATACGTGCGAGCGGCGGCTCCCGAAGATACCCATCGTATCCATCCTCGACACAATTTGCCGGCGGAACACGTCCTTCATTACGTTGCGCGCCACGTAGTGCCGCGCGTCAACCGCTGAATTTCGTCGCGCGAAGTTTCCCGGCGGCGCATGCGGGTCAAGGTTGAGAACCACTGAAAAAATCGCGGCGCGAAAAAACAAACACGAACCCGAAAACCGTGGATTGCGCAATCGACCGAACGGGGCCGAAGCCTCGGAATAATTATAAACCCGGACCGAAATGTCGCGGAGTCTGCGAGAAGAAAATAGTCAAATTCAGCCAGTTTCACACTACAGAACTACCCAGTAGCCGAAATACAATTCAAATTCAAAGGATCAAATGGTGAAAGAGAAATATTACCAATTTGAGTTCAAATACAATTGGAATAAACAATGGGCACATTAGCCATTCACATACAAATGTGTAAATTATATTAAATTATAATTATAATAAAGCGCGAATTCAAGTCATGCTTTTACAGCCTGATATTTTTCTCAGTGTAATTCTAACGATATGTTTGACATCTGAATCTTAAATGACTGATCCATTGATTTGCGTGTCGCTGCAGAATTTAAGTAGAAAAATCAAGTTTTGTGCCCTACTTATATAGGATAGTTGGATCAATCTAAAAATTACAGTGATAATAATTCTCAAGTAGCAGTCAATGACAAATAGATATTACCCAATAAAGCATTTAAAGAATTAACCGCAGGTAATTAATTAGTTAACTAACTAATTTTTGCAATATTTTTTTATTATGAACAACGAAAATGAAAACAAAATTACACTCTCTTGATAGCAAATCTTGCCACAACCTTGACACTTCATTTTCCACGATTTCGTTATGATCAACTGATAACTGAATTGCTTTTTCAAATAGATGAAATATACAGCAATTATCACTAAGTTCCCTCACTTAAACATCCAATAAGTGCATTTAATCACATATTTCGATAGACCACAGTTGAGCTACTTTTAAGCTCCCCTTTTTTACTCATTGTAACTGTTTCGATTTTTCTCACTGTAACCGTCGACTATTGCAATACGTTGAGAAAAGTGCACTAAGGCGACCTTAACCTGGAATCGCGCCTTTACGTATAGACCAAGTCGCATTGCGATGAGTCGAGGAAAATCGCGACGAAAATTTTTTCGTTCGCTTTATGCAAATGCTGACACGCGTGTTTTTAGCGGCTGAAAGCGCTCGGTAATTCGCACCAGGCGTAATTGTGCAATTAAGGTTTCACGCCTGGCGCGCGGCGGAAGTCGCAGAAGTGAGTCAGTGAGTCGCGAGCGGGTTTCGCGAATTTCGGCGACGGTAATGAGATACGAGAAACGGGTTATGGGAGATTGTTCAATTCGGGCGTTCTTTTTTTTTCGAAGACATCGCGATTAATGGATTGGCGTAAAAAGTCGCGCGATCGCGCTAAATTAAGAACAATCGCACTGCCTTGAGCCACTAAATAATTTTGACACGTTTCCATAAAGTACAAGAGTTCCCAGCAGTCAAAGACACATGCCGAACATTATGCAAAACGCGTTTTTGCAAGGCTTTGTCGACCTACCGTTTATGGTCATTCTTTTAAAGTACAAAGCGACGAAATAATTTGTCTCGTAATTTCTAGACTTTCTTTATTTTATTTCATTTTTTCATGTATTTACATTTGTGGAGTTCGAAAATTATATCGTACGATATGAATCGTTAAATTATAAAGACACTAAATGTTTTGATTATTTTATACGATTATTTTTACTTCATTTTATTGTACGTGGTATATTATTATTTTAAATTACGACGCTATCTGTGAAAATTAACCCTAGTCATATCATGATTTACACTATGGTATCGTCACAATTTTACAATATCATTATGTTTTTCCGTACAATTTTACCATTTAATTATATTTTTTTCGTCGCATCACATTACTTCATCTCTCACCGGACGTTGTTATTAATTACCCGATTTTTAATGTCGCAACGTAAAGTGACACCGACAACACTTAACCGTAAAACCGCGATTCGAACGAAGCGGAGACGCGCGAAAAGGGCAGGACGTGGCGCAAAAAAAATCAGGAAATCGGTCTTAGTGCAGTGACATCGGGAGATGAAAATTACACGCGTCGCCCTCGGTTTCGAGTCACGGTCGAAGTGAAATTGGTGCTGGAACGACGGCGGTTGCGACACGCGCGTATTATGCATGAGCGACGGAGGAATCGGCGGGACAAGGTCGGCATCGGTTATCGCGCTAAACGATTGCCAATATCGCGCGTCTTGCGTCAACGCCCGATTGTCCGACGGAAGCGGCGCTTCGCGAAATCGCGTACGTAATTGCCGCGCCGACGTTTCGACACGGAATTCGGGCATCAGATAGACGCTGAACGTTCTCCACTTTCGAGTTGTAAGCACTGTCCTATGTTGAAAAGTGGATTCAGAAAAATTTCGGAAAAAGAATGACAATTAGTTCTATAATGTAGGTATGGATATGTAATAAATCACAGATTTATCTGTAAGTTTATAGACTGTAATGAAAGTAGTGGCACTTTTGAGTAATTATTTTTTTATGGTATCGTCTCGGAGATGTACGCGCTAGTTAAGCTTTAAATTAAGTTCTTGGGACGAAGTAATGAAATTGTGTTAAAGAAAAAATTAAATTTGAGGAAATTTTACGTGAATTGCGCATCAGAAGTGAAAAAAATGTTATGGTACGATATAAGGATGAAAAATTATATGGTTTAGATTTATGGTTTATTGATACAAATAAGTATGTATTTTTTATACTTTATTGTGACTAAAATTGTTATTGCATTCCATTAAATTAACAGGTAAACAAATATGAGATATGTAATTTGGACTCTTCTAGAAAAAAATTAGACTAAAAGTACGTCAAAAAGGAATTCCGTAATTCATTTACATTGGTTTACATTTTTTTATATAAAAATGTTGATGTGAAATTCATGTTCTGGTCATTAAGCGGTAGTATAAAAAAAACTTAATCAAATCGATAAAAAACAATTCGGCCACTTCAGATGATTCCCTATAAAATTAAAAAAAAATGAAATTCATCTCACGGTTATTTGAATTCGAGACTCGATGTAAAATAGTTCAGAAAATAGGATTTCGGCAACACTACAAAAATGAGTCTTTTCGGGTGACATTTTTGTAGCCATAAAAAGCTGCGTTGGAAAAAAATGTTTTCTATGAATAAGACAAAAAATGCCTTAAAAAGACACTCAGAGGAAATTTTTTGCGTTGAACTTTGTACGTATTTTCTTCGAATAAACGGATGAATATTTTATACTATTTTTTTAATTCAATATATCCTCATTTTTTCTACACAACAAAATTAACATAGATAAAGAGTACCGCTGAAAAAAACAAGTATTTTTATCTTTAAAACAATGTTCTTTGTTAAAATCATTATTCTTCAAAACATTTCATTCAAGATATCAGTATATCTCGTTAAAAAATCTCACTTTCAAAAGCACCTGAAAAGGTGTCTAAACGTCTCGAACCGTCTTCTAAAATGACATCAGCCGGCACAGAATCTCGGTTTAATTTTAATATCGTCTGAATTCGTGTCAATCGTACCATTCCCGCGCACAATTGCAGATTTTCTGATACGGCTCCTTAAACCGCGATATATAAATGATAATTGCCTCTCAACTAGATAAATTCGCCTCGAGATGCGACGAAACATTGCGAAGGCCCTCATCCCGGGTCATTTAATTGATAAAGTCCCGCGCCGTAGTTGCAAAAGCCGATAGCTCGACCGAAACCCGCTTTCAGGCAAATTGTTTATAACTTATTCCATTCAATGCCAGCATACTCTAATTATATTGAATTGTGCAATTGGTAGGTCGAAATACCATAACATTATTTCATTTAACAAGGACGCGATTTCTTAAATTTGGAAACACGGCTAATGTAATCTTTGAACCTCGAACAATCAAGATGGAAAAAACATGTTTCTCAGCGGGCATCCCGGAAACATAATATATATGGCACACGTGAACGCACACACGCAGACTATTTTGCTAAATGCTGCTGAATCATCGGACTTTCGAAACGAATCGCGCATGCGTCCCTATTAGATGCAATTTGCCGATTTTCGTCGGTGTCAACAGTCCGCCGGGAATGTAGACCGAGTCGTAATAGCAAAACACGTTTTTCGACAGTAAACGGTCCTTTTTCACCACCGTTCGTCACAAGATCTCCCGCCCCCCGCAAAAAATTATTTTCGACCAACGTCAGCCTTTCGAAAAAGCTCGCGCAAAAACGTGCCGCCTTACGCAAATTTCCGTTTAACATATTTATCGCGCTAATTAAACGGAACCGCGAAAAAAGGGCGGGAAGAACAACATGACTTAAAAATAATCCGAAAAATCGCATTTATCCATGTATTCATGCATTTCTCATGTCGTAACGCCGTTGTTTCGCGACAATCAAGGCTGTAAATTTCTCTTCATTCCACACAATGCTAATAAATTGATAAAGCAAACCCTCGCGAAATGCGTATTAGTTATTACGCGCCGCGGTTATCTACCCGGGATTTATAACACTTTCTCCGTGTGCAACTCGCTCGCGTTTCCGCGTGTCCCGAAGACAATTTTTCCGAAACCAATTTTCCGACCTTTCACCCCGCGGGAAAAAACGGCTTGCGCAACGCCGCGCGGTTTGAGCTGAAATTCCGCTCAACGGAAGAGGGGAGGGGGGAATGGCGGACGCATGCAAATGCGCTGTAGGCGGCGCAAGTGAGCTGCGCACAATGGAGCGCGCGACGTTAATCACGGGTAACGATGCCCAGTATTGACAGATTGCGGAATTTCGTTGCAAAATTGACGCGGCTGCCAATGGCCGGGGCGTCCTTGCGCGGCTGCAACTCCCACGGCGACCTTTCCGCCGCGACCGCAGAAACAGGCCGGACCGGCGGTGCCCCGTTGACATCAAGGTTGCGCAAGCGCCGAGAGCGCCCGGGGGTCCACCGCGGGTCCCCCGATTAATCACGCGGCGAATAAATAAAGCGAACGCTGCAATTAGTTAATAAGCCCGCGGGCAATTACGTAATTCGCGGCCGGCTGCGCATTTTGCACGGCGAGGCTTGCGACATGGTAGGAAAAGGTCGGGAAATTTGGCGGGAATGTAGGGAAAGTTGTGGATATAGATGTTTGGATGAAGATGTTTCGATTTTGGGGAAGTGCTTTGGTTTACGTGAAATAGGTTTGGATGATCTGGGTGGTTGGTATAGACTTTACTCCCTGTTTTTAGGGAGTAAAGCGTTACTTTACTCCCTTAGCACTTTACGCGCCCTCGTAAGGAAAAATAATATTATAATTTTTTGTGTGTAATAGTCCTCGAAAGTTCCTAGGAGTTTTGGATATAATTTATGGTATGAAGTTAGGAATTAGAAAGAAAATTAGTTTAATTGGACAAAGGTATGAGTTTAAGAAAAGTTTTCAAAAGATCCGTCGTCAAATTGAGATTCTTTCCAATTTAAAAAATAATAACTCGAAAGAGAATTAATGAGTGACTTTCAAGGGGATTTTATTTAAGTTTTAATTAAGTAGATTGATTTTAATGACAATATTAGAGAGAAAAAACTTTTTTAGTTCCAAGAATGTCTTTAACCTACATTTTAATATCTCTTGCTCGTTTCTGTACGTTTTCATACAAGAAAGGTCAGCAACGAACGTATTTATTCAAGGTATTTTTTTTCTTCTCGTATTATAGTCTTTTTAATAACTGTTTCGCTAATCTTTATTGTCTCATTATTATCTCAATGCACGACGTAAAAATTACTGTCTCTAAAAAGTCTGACTTAGAGTTGAAATCATGCTCTACAAACTCGAATGTGAACAACCAATCATTAACAAGGTTTTATAATAGACAACCAGTTAATAAGGTTGATTGACTGAACTCTGCTCTCGTCTGGTTGTTTACTTTTTAATCTATATCCCAGAAATACCGTTTCAGATCCTATGATAATTAGTAACAAATTAAAATATTGGGCCATTATTATACAAAAATAAGGTTTACTTCTACCTAAATGTTGATCTACTGAAATATCGAATTCATACACTTAATTAATACAAAACTTTTCAAACAATTTAACTCACATTCAATGGAAGAGTGAAAAAGTAAATTTCGATCACTTAATCATTGTATTATGTTATTTCTACAATCATAAATAGTTTTCTTAGAATCGTTATTCTCAGTCAAAGGGTTAAACCAGCCTCAGAGTGGTTCAATGGCAGCAACGCGGGTTTCACTTTCACATTAATTGTACCGTCTTTTTTAGGCCAGTCTCGACTTGCTTATTGTTTCGTAGCTCCAAGGGGCCGAGTTATTTCCGGCTGTGTCGTTGCGTGTCTCTTAAAATCGCTTTCCGCAAAAAAATCACCGAAAAAACGCCGAAGCCGGAAAAGAAGTTCGGGCCGAAAAAACGCTGTTACGCGGAAAAAATTTGAACGGCTCTTTTCGAAAGTAAAAGTCGTGTGGTACGAAATTGGCGCCTAAGGATAGCGCAGTTTTTCGATGGCCCGTTTGAAGGTTAACGTAATTTAGCGGGCCTTTTTTGCGCGCCGTTTTGCAAGCCATTGTGGTCGATTTGCGGCGATATTGCGACGATTGTCGGGCGATCCGGTTAATGGTCTTCATTAGTGCCGAAGAACAATGGCCGCCCGCTGAAAGCGATGTTAATAGCACTTAACGACGAAATATCAATATCGGCGCGGATTTATTGCGAACCGGATCGTCTATTAATTGCACTTTCTACGTCTGTTGCCGCGCACTTTTTTGCGGCAACGATTTCTCATTTCCGATGGGGGCTTTCAACTTATTAATTAATTCGTCGTTAAACGAGACCGCCGCTAAATGCCGCGGAGAATTCCTGTCGTTCGCGGATCTCTTCCTCCGAACGGTGGAGCATTGTTTGATTCGCGCGAGTCACGTTTTCCGCGTCGATCACTCCCGGCGACGTGGAAGCTTCCGTTATTTGCCGTCTTATTTGCGTGAAATAAGAAGCGCTGGGTTTCGCGGGGCCGGGGAAAAATGAAAAGTAGTTTTGCTAGCACCGAGTCACGGTTCGCGCCAACTCCGGCTCTCTGATTGGAATGAGTCTTCATTGATTCGGCTAAGAACTCGGAGATCTTGCGTTTCTAATGGATTCATCTTAAACTCATTTTAAACACATCCTTTATTGGAACACTGAAAACGATGAAGACATTTAAAAAATTTAAAAAATTTGTCATACAGTGATAAAATGGTGAATATTGGTGTACCATAAATGGGGATCAATTATGGTACACCAATTTTTTATATGAAAAGATTTTAATAAATTTTAGCAATTGTTTTAAAAATTATTTGAAAGAGTAGAGTCATTTAGACCTGGATTTAATTTATGTGGAAAATTTTTCACTTTGACGTGTGAAAACTAATGCTATAGTTGAAGTGTTTAAAAAATTCACTCTTTTGAATGATGTTTGGAAAATTATTGTTTCGACCATCTTATTTGCATCATTGTTTGCAGAAACAAATTCTTCAATTTGTGTACAATTATTTTTTAATTATTTTCAATTATTTTTCAATTTTTTCAATTATGTTCAAATATTTTTTCTATTATTTTAATTTTTCAAAATTCTTCAAATGTTGACAAATATTTACTTTTTTAAAAATGTTCCAAACATGTTCGTGTTTATACTCAATTCAAAAGATTTCTTACTTTTAAACTTGGTAACCTAATTAAATTCCATTTAGAATAATCCAATTTTATGAAATTAGTTAAAAGGCACAATAGGAGATTAGTCTCCTATTGTTTCGTGACATTGACTTGCAAGACAAAATTTAAAAAAACATACATTCAAATAAGTTTTCGCAATTTTGAAAAATCTCTGAAAACAATTTGTGAATCGATGCAACAATCTACATATGAAAGTGATTCTCGCGAATTAATGCAAGTATGCGAACAATTTAAAAAAAACCCGCTTCCTGATCGAAAACATTTGTTCGAGCAGCGAAATAATTTGTACAATCCCATTAACAGCGAGTGTCGTAAATCGAGTAAGACGCGTTGTTCAATAAATCAGCGATAGTTTAAAAGGCGCGTATAAATATTTCGTTTTTGTCGCCACGCTCTTATCCGGACTAATAAAAATGTTAATTACTGCGATATCGAAGCGGCGACGAATTATAACGCAAATTTTAATGTAGCACGCGAGTGAATAACGCACTTTCATCGTGCCGACGCGGGTAATTTTGCATAAGCAGTTAAGGCCCGGTAAATCAAATTCCCTATGAAAATATAATTTTAATGCTCACTAAGAGAGACATAAAGATAAATGCATTTCATTACCGCGGTTTCCTACATTTTTTATGCCCCCGGTTTTATTCCGTAAGAAATTGCACCGCGAATTCGACAAAATCGTGTTAACGTTTTCCCACAGAAAAAGTCTGTCGAACTTAATAAAGCGATTACTTTTTCTTGACCTAGCTTCGCTGCCTAAATACCCGACCGATACTCTGTCATTAAAAACACGGGTAATGACGTAATCCGGCGATTCGCGAATCACACTCATCCGCCCATTAGCGACTCGCAAACTCGAATAAATGTGTAATTTTTTCGATCGAAGGTCGTCGTCGTTTATTTTTCATTAAGGGGATCCAGCAATAAACAAAGATAAAATTGCATGCAAAATTTGAACTTGCACATTCTGGCACCTTAAAATGTCCTGCATCACATCTTCCATTAAATGTTTAAAATTCCAACTGGGAACTTTTGAGTCAAGAAGTCATAAGAAAATTAAATTTTCTTTTTGTCTAACCTGCCCAAAAAGTGAACTTTTTCGTGCTCTGTGTCGGGTGCAAAGTGGTTTTTTCCGCCGGCTCATTATCGCATTTGGGCGGAAAAGAACCACTTTGCTCCCTCTATATAGATATTCAAAACGTTCAATTTTATACAGGTAAAAAAAAATATCGTTCATATCTAGGCCGAAAAGTCCTATTTTGCACTCTCTGTATTAATGCAGTGTCCCTTTAAATCGACTTTCCATTTTTCGCCAATTACACGATAATATCGTAAATACAAAAAAAATTGAAATAAAAAAAAGGTTTTATCGTTAATTTCGAATCGGCGTCCAGTCGATTTATTTCGCCACGATTATCAGCGCTGAGTTATTCGGTGTGGTGGCTGACGAGCGCGCGAAGGAAATTGCGACGATAACGCCCGCTCTTTGTTCGAGTGAAATATAATATTCGATAGTCGCGTTCCTGGAAGCGGCGGTGGACCAACCGGTTTCGCGGCGATTTGTCAAGTAAATTTTCGTTAAGTGAAAAATCGGCGGCAGAGGGCGTGATGTGCCGCGCCTGTGCAAAAAGCGCGCGTTCGCGCCGACAAAAACTGCGCGCTTTCGAGGCAATGTCGTTAAGACGTCGGGATTTTAAAAACTGGAAATGGTGACGGATCCCCGTCCTTTCGCCTAAATGCCGTGACGCGTTCAGTTATTTTTACGAGTGCTCCCGAAGGTTACGCGCGATTTAATTATAAGCCGCGCGCCGATAGCCGGTGTCAGCGAAATATTGGTTTTTCGAGGCGAAAAAAGTGAAGCTGGTGATAATGAAAAGAGCTGGTCACTAAAAGTGTGGGATGGATTGTGGAGTAAGTTGGGATGCATTTGAAAAATGCGATATGACCGTGTAAGATATTTAGATTTGAAAAAAATGAAAAAGAATGTTTTCAGTGGGTTGATTCGAAGTGTATTACAGCTAAACGTACTGGAAAAAGATTAGATGAATCTGAGAGAAGATTCTAGTAATCTTTAATATTTTTTTTTGTGACTGTTAATACAAAAATATGACAAAACGCATTTTGCCTTCTTCACTACACACTCTAAAAAATATCCAGCTACCGTAGACGGATTCCGGCAACCATATCCGGAAAATCCGATCAAATATCGCGTGA
>JABFPB010001849.1:0-22880 GCA_022817645.1 Ceratoteleas bidentatus
CCCTAAAACATCCCCTAAAATCCACCCCAATTCCCCAACCCCCCAACCCCCTCCCAAAATCCTCCGAAAACCGCAACTATTTCCAGCTCGCGCTTCCACATTCCAGCCACTCGTCACTCGCTATCAAAACAATCGGCCGTTTACACGCAGCGTCGTCACTTTCGGAAGTATCCGCCTCTCCCTCCCGCGCGCAGAACCGAGAGACAGCGCTCGCCCCACCACCTGCTCGGCCGTTTCCGCCGCGGCGCATCGGGGGCGCGTTATAAAAATGATAATATCCGCGACTGGCAGTCAGTCTCCGCCGATTGTTTGGTCCCGCGAGTGACCGCCGAGCCAGTCGAGCGCCGCGACGAATGAGACGCCGCCGCTCGGTTCGCCCGAAACAACCGCAAAACCGACCTCGGCGACACATAATTCGCCACACGAGCGACGAGATTCGCGACGCCCGGCCACCGCGGACTTGACAAGATGAAGCTCACCAGGTGTCTCGCGAACATTACCAAGATGCTGGACTTTTATTCCCAGTTCAATCCCTCGCCACTGTCGATCAAGCAATTCATCGATTTCGGTGAGCTTTGCGAGAAACGGCGATTTAGTTTTTCGGCGACAATGTTTTGCGAAATTTCGTCGCGGATTTTTCGCGTCGGTTTTTGCTTCAATTGTGCAGTTTCAAACGCCGGGTAAACAGCGACGCCAATTACGGCGATTGCTTTTAATTGGCTTCCCGGAATCGCGGCGGTTGTTTTTGTGCAGCTGCACTTCCGGCGACAGGTAGCCCAGACGGCGCGCGAGTTTACGCGGTGTTTGTTTTGCGACTGGTCGGAGGATGATATGCGAGGAACAGGATGACCTTCGAAGTCGCGATGGTCCACATTGTTGACGCGAGTGTCTGGACTGTCAGACGCAGGTGTTCGCGGATGGACAAGGACGCAACGACGACGGCAATTGCAAACAAACGGCCGATCGTCGCGGATGAGATTCCGCGAGGAGATTGGGTTTCGGCGGGCTTGTTTGGGTGGGAAAAGAAACGGCGGTTTGACGCGGATTTAGCGGATTTGCTTGCTAATGGGAGCAGCTAAAAATGCAACTCGATTGGCGGCCCGGTTTTCGGCGCCGATTATCGGTCACGATCAACGGAGGAACGAGAGTCGCGGAGTAAATAATTGGAAGGATATGAGACGAATCATATTTTGGATGGAACTCGTATTTATTTGGATGGAACTCGTATTTATTTATTATTAGAAATTTCAATTAGACTGAAAAGATTATTAGAAGTCAGAAGAGGATAAAATGTTTCTTGAATGAATCATGTTTGCCAGTAGGAATTATGAATATGTAAGAGAGGATTCATTGATGTTTTAAATCCGTGTTTCCGGTTTAAAAATTGGCAAACTTTAAGTATACGTTAAAAGATTTGTCAAGTAAAGCAAAGCATCGTTGGTGTAATGGTTAAACTGGTCGGCGTTCATCATGCGGGACGAAGGTTCAATTCCCAGCTGTGAGAATTTTTTCTACAAGTTTATAAGTTGAATACGCTGCAGCATATTTGAATCTTACAGAATTTATTGAATCTTATAGAATTTATATAAAAACGCAATTCACTCGTATTAATAATGCAGCTTAAATTACAATCCATTTCAATACGAGGCGAAAAAGCTGACGGAACAAACACATCGCGCGGTGCGTTCAAATTGTAATTAAATGGGTGCAATTGCGTTACGTAAAAAGCGCGTCAACGGCCAAAATCGCGCGTAAATTAGACGCTGATTAGAAATGCGCGGCGACTCTGACGAAAACAGTCGAACAGCGCGAAAAAGTTATAAATAATGATTGTTGATATGAGCCTGTCAAGTGGATTACATCATGCGACGCTCGTGTATTTGCCGTGAAAAAAAAATCTGCGAGAAAAATTTGCAGGGAAAAAAATGCGAAACGGGAGAAGAGTTTGCGGTTTATCTGGAATTTATCAAGGTCTCCGAAAATAAAGCATGCACTCACGAGTGGGCGTAAATATACATAAAAATGACGGCAAAATAGAGGAAAGTGAGCAAAAAAGGCGAAAAAGTGCGATGCGACGTTAGATAAAAAAATTGCAAGAAAAATGTTTCGCGGAATAGCGATTGGAAAATAGCGTGTAAAATTGGCGAGTGCCGCGAATTGTCGTCGATTAACGTCAACACGAGTCCGCGAAAACGTTTCAAAATTCCTATTTTTGACACGCGAGGGATTCGCCGCACGTGAAAACGGTTTGATTGGCCAGCAGGAAGTGATCCCCTTGTCGTTGAATATTAGCGAGGTCAAAGTCTCGAGAAGCCCGTCACTGTGTCTGCTGCGACTGACGTAGTCAGGTCTGACGCAGTTGCAAACAGCTGGTCGAAACAGTGTTGCAAATTCTCACGTTTATACCAAACTTGGCAGTTCAGCCGACCACGACAATTGAAACATTAATTAACAGCTTTTTAAGACCTTACAATGATGACACCGATTGAGTTTCGCTTTTTTAAATAATGAACTATTTTTGGTAATAGTAAAAAATGTATGCAAATAAAAAATTTACAATGAAATAAAAAATTTACAACAAAAAATAACAGTAAAATTTATGTAAGATTTATTACTAGAAAAAAGGCTGAAAAGTAAAGCAAAAAAGAAAAAAGGGTAAAATATGCTTAATTAAGCTTATTTACGTTTCAATTATTTAAATTGAATTTCTAGAGATAAAAATAGATGGGTTCTAATCTAAAAGCTGATGAGAGATATGAAAGCAGATTACACTACTGCGAATTTCAGTTCTAGCCCTGTGCGGCAATAATCAATACCTGCCCTTAGACCTTAAATAATAATGGCTGTATGACGTTTATTAAACAATCAAGAAAGTGGGTGGTAAAATAATAGAATCATTACTTTTAATTAAATATCTAATGTGAATGTCAACTATGATTTTAAGGGATTTAACAATGCATTAAAGCTTTGTTGATTGAAACTCGAAGGTCACAGGCTGAGCCAACCGAGTAATATCCTTGGACTATCCTTGACTAATAACATTTTGAACAAATTGTTGCAAAAATATTATTTTTAATTTTGATACGAATTATTTTAGCAAATATTGCAGAAAAAAGGACAGTTTTTTCAGTATTACGATTTATGTTAATGTTATTATGATTTTTAAAATTTGTCATACAATAACATATCACTGTTAACTTTTCTCATTTTGTTTATGTAGCATTAGCACAAATCTTACATTTAAAAAATGATTCAGTATTGAATCTTCCTCTAATTTTTTTTTCTTTAAAAAATGAATGCATATAAAACATTTAAAGAATTTACATTACATATTATTTGAAATATGTATACCTATTTATTATAATACATATTTATTTTGTGAATTTGTATAATTATTAATCATGAACGTGATTACCTCAACTAGTTTTCTATTTTTTATATTCTGAATACTACAAAAGCTAAATATTTTCCTAGACATTTCGATTGGTCAGTTATGATTAATGATTGAAGTGCTAAGAAACATATTCGTACATATTATCATAAACATGTATATACATTCCTTACACATGTGGAAGTCGTTTCGCATCAGCGATCCGTAAAATACATATATATATATATACAACTGATCTGTACATTAACCCACGCAGCATGAGGTAAAAATTGTACAAATGTTAACTCATTAATCGGAGATTATCTATTTCATCTAATTCGGTGACACGTGAATCCAAATATCATAAACAGAAGCAAATCTTATTTAAAAAATTAAAAACATATTTCCAAACTAGATATGATTATTTATGATTACCTTAACTCAACTTTTTCACGAAATTTCAAAAATAGCGTTGTTTCTGCTAACTCTTCATCTATCACGTTATAATTTATTGAAGCTATTTTCTCGTGGAGAAATGAGAAAACATTTCGTGCAAATGATTTGACAGCCATTAGTTTTTTTTGTCATTTGAGGAAATCAAGATTATACAAATGGCTTCTCATTAAAGGAATGACCAATAGTAATAAGGGTAATAGTAAAACTCATCCAGATTAAACTTCAGACTAAAAAAGTCGAATGAAAACAAGCTTGCAAAGTTGTTGACGAGTATTGATAAGTTAAGTTGTCGAATTGCACTTAATACCCAAATACTAGATAATTCAAAATCATGAAATAAGTGGCAGGTATCACTTGTCTCAAGGTTGGTGTTCAAGGTTACGTATACTCGGCATTTATACATTAGAAATGACGCAAGGTGTTCAATTAAGCACAACAAATGGTTACATATTTTTTGTCCACTTTCACATCTATTCCATTCATCAGTCCAAACACTCTTTTTTACACCTAAAAATGAAGAACTGAAGGCTGTCAATGTAACTGGTAAAATCTTTGATTATGTGAGAATACGTTAATGATAAAAGCTTTCTCGCGTTCAAAGTTCCGGGCCATTCCGTTGAAGGAAAAGCTGTACGGAATTGCCTGGACATGTGCCACCGATATTTCCACGGAAGCTACGGAAATTTCCGGACAAGATCAAAACCAGTAGTACACTCAAGTATAAATATCCATAAAAATATCCGTAAAAAAGGAAATAACCTGGAAACTAAAGGAAATCTCCATTCAGTTCTAGCAAGATTTACAACGAAAATTTCATGGATTTCGAAGTAAATGTCATACCAAAATTTGGTCAGATTTAAAAAACATATTTTTTTAGATTATAAATTTCAACTCTTTCAGTAAGCCATCTCCGAGATTTGAACCACCGACTTACTGTATCTTTGCTTTACATTAGTCGCATGAACCTCAACAAAAATTTCCATTCAGTCCCAGGAGATTTCCTCTGAAAATTCCAGGACTTCAGTGTAAATTTCCTAATATTCAATGGAAATCTCCTGGGACTCAATGGAAATTTTGGTTGAGGTTTAAGCGAAGTTCTGGACGGAAATCCAGGAAATCTTGATGACTGAAAGGAAATTTCCTTCAAATCCAGGAAATTTCTGTCGTAAATCTTGCCGGAACTGAACGGAAATTTCCTTTAGGTTCCGGGTAATTTCCTTTTTTGCACAGATATTTATACTTGAGTGTACTGCTGGTTTTGACATTGTCCGGAAATTTCCGTAGCTTCAATGGAAATATCGGTGACACATTTCCAGACAGCTCTGTACAGTTTTTCCTTCAATGGAATTGCGCAGAACTTTTAACGCGGGCTATATAATTTTGTAATTCATACTTATCTCAGTAACTTAAGCCATTTTTTGTTTTTAAACTGAAAAAAAAACAACTCAAGTTCTTGAGTCGACAATACATTACAAAATTATGGCTCATATTCTCTTAAAAAATATTATATGAATATATAAATAAATAAATAAAATTATATCTTGTAATTTATTCTATCAGAATCAAAGATTTTAGCAATTATATTTACGACCCTTAATTATACTTTTTAACGTCATAATTTAAAAAGAAACTAAATTCGTGACAGCAGAATTATTGAATCCCCTTAACGTCCCATTCACGACAATATCTATCATTGTTTCCCATCAATAAAACTGTTTACCTTTTCTGTAACCCAATTCCACTTATTATCGCAACAAAATATTGTGCCTCAACCGCTGTTTACATTTGTTAAAAAACCGTCGTATCAACTGTCATTCTGCGCCGCCGAGGAACAGTAATCTCGTCGACACCGTTGGCTGCATAAATTAACATAAATCGTCGGAAATTACATAACCCGATAAACTGATAACGAAGCCGCCTTAGCGCACAACCGATCACCAGTCAGACTCTGACGTTTGTTTATGTTTATATGTCGCTCCCAAGAAGACTGAAGTGCACTTATTTTCCACTTCATTCGTCAACAATGAATCTCTTTATCCTCGCGTTTCCGCTTTTGACATTAACGCTCAGACTCCGCGTCACTTTGCCCACGTTTCGCACTCAATTACGACATTCTTTCGGGATTTGGCGAACTGTCTGCCGGTTACGTCAGATGCGAGCGTCTTTGTCTAAAATTTCCATTTTTTGTTCGACTTTGACCCGCTGAATCATCGCAAGCGAGACGCGCTGTGAGATACGAGACCAAACAATGATTTGGCAAAGTTCGAAATTCGCGCGACATGTTGGTCTTTGTTGACGACAACAAAAAGGTTATGTTGATAAAAAAGCGAAACCACGGACAGTGCAAATATTGTTGATCGGCTGGTTATCGCGATCCGCACGCTTTTATCTCGACCGATAGCGCTCGCAAATAAAATTATCAATGACAAGAAAGGCGACTGCAGACGTGAAAAGTCGACACCCGGACGGATCAATGAGACCAGCGTCTGGCATTGTTTTTAAGCCGATTGTCAATTTCAGGGCGATTAACTTTTGAGTCCGAATGACGCATCGAACGTGACTGTTAGACTTGCAGTATCGTAACTGCCAGTCGTAAGTCAACAGTTTTGAGTTGGCCGAGATAAGGAATGCCATTAAAATTGAATCATGTGGCTGGGAAATAATTTGCGAGCTCAGCAAAAAATTGTTGATAGACACGAACAGAGAAGAATTGAATTTTTAGCCGAATTCCACATTCATTTGAAATGTCTGGAATTCATTTAATCTGGATTGAATGCTATAATAGTTGAATGAATTCCAATTTTTATGCAAGTTAAATTTTTGTACAATGTCGACCTAATTGGCATTGAAAAGAATGTAAAAGTATTCGTGATTATTTAAAAAATTGGACAATAATGAATTCTTTTTGAAAAATTTATAATTAGTTGGGTAAATAATTGTTTAATTATCATTTCACCTCTATTCATTTCTAAGAATTGTTTTGCAGATATGTATTAACTGATTTGACCTTTCTTTGGATTTTTCAGGACTGAGTGCTTGCGAGAGGAAGTCTTTTATATTTTTGAGGAAAGAGCTTCCAGTGCGGTTAGCCAACATAATGAAAGAGATTCACCTTCTGCCGGAAAATCTGCTACGAATGCCCAGCGTCGGTATTGTAAACCGAATGTACATCATGTCATTCGAGGAGATAATACAGTTCGAGAAAGTTGACATTAACGAAACCATCCTGGACAGGTATGGATTACGACGCTGACTGCAAAATTCTTCCCTTGTGGGTTTCGCATTCCAGTTGTTTTGTTTCTTGGAACAAGTTTTTGCGCAATTCTGCATCGATGATGATGATCTTGACTTCACGTGTGGCACTGCTTTTTGTTGTAGATTTTGTGAGGCTTTAATCAAAATAAGAAACAGACACACGGACGTGGTCCAAACGATGGCCCAAGGTGTTTTGGAACTGAAGGAATCTCATGAAATCGATATACAGACGGAACACAACATTCAGTATTTTTTGGACAGATTTTTTATGTCGCGTATTTCCATTCGAATGCTTATAAACCAGCACAGTAAGTAACTGCTTTTGCGTTAGAGTGAAAAAATGTGTTTTTTTTTTTTTGAAGAATAGATCGATGCATGCAGTATTTGTTTTCCATTTCATCTAATCATCGCAGGAGTTCTTTATCAAAATCAGTAGCGAAAACATTCCATTTCTTCTGATATGATTACGAGCAGTTGTTTAGAAGAACGAAAGTTCTTGAAATCTCTGGACGAAATTTGAAACACATTTCTCTTAGTGCAGAAACAGATTTAAATGATATTAAAATATAACTAAAATACGACTCTAAAAAGTAATTCTCATTATTTTGACTTATTTTTCAACTGAAAAACAAAATATAATTAATTGTAAAACAACGATTTCACTTTTGTTTGAAGTATCTGCTTTGAATAATGTGTATTTAACATGACATACAAACTAATTAGCATGTAATCAAAAGCGGGATAAAAATGTGACCAATAAATTTTAACTGGATGCAACCGAATTAAACTTTGCATCATTCACGATTCAACAAAAAAACTCCGAAATGCTTTCATGTTTTTAAATGGCAAAGTCGTGTTTACACAGCTCCTTCGTTATGTAAATTAAACAGTAATTTAACAACCGGTGTAAACTTCGTGACCAAAAGTTATCATTTTGGACTGGTAGCCAATTGTTAAGAAATCGATCTCTTGAAGGACTGATATAGGATAATGGACAAATTGTGTCCATTTGACACGATTTGAGATTTAAGAGGCAATCATTCCATGGCAATTTTAGCGCATGCAATGTGAAGCGACGATAAACATTTTATGACAATGTCTTATACACGCAAGATTGTGTCGTAAGGAGTAATTTTTGTACGTCATCACAGATATATTTTTAAATTACACAAACCTATATAATTGCAACTGTGTCATTTTGTCTAGCAATTAATCAATTGCAAGAGATAAGTTTCGTTAGATAATTATTGGTTATGCATTGGTATCGTGAATGGACTAGTGTAAATGTTATAGCATTAATAACAATCAATGCAGAAACGAGCGATACCATTGTCTGGATATTGGTGAATGGAAAGGATTAGATATTGCTATCGACTAAATAACTGTCCGATGAACTTCGTCAATTAAACTTGACCTTCTGACCTATAAACTGAAATCATTAATGGAAAATAAATAAACAAAAAAGTATTTTTGCATAAACATGCATGCATAGACCCAGAAAAATAATTCCAATTCCAAATCCCAATTCCAGTTCAATCCCAAATCCCAAATAAATTTACTTTACCATTACTAAAAAATGTATTTGAAAGAGTACCAAATAAATAATTTTTTTAGGATAAACTAAATTTGCTTCACTCAATTATATATTTGTAGCAAATAAATGTATTTACTTACAACAAAGAAAGATTTATTAGTTCCAACTAAATCATCATTTAGCCCCATAAAAAACTAAATCTAAATATTTAAGACAATTAAATTATTTTTCTGGGTCTGGAAATGTAATTTTAGGATTCATTTAAAGTTAATTGTCTGTGTATTATTCAGTTTACGATTACTAATGCAGCATCTCATTTCAGCTCTACTTTTTGGTGGACAGTTAAATGGGCACAGTAGACACGTGGGTTGCATAGATCCCTCATGCGACGTGAACACTGTTGTCAGGGATGCTTACGAAAACGCGCGCTTCTTATGCGACCGTTATTATCTGGCTAGTCCGGATGTAGTTGTAAAAACTCATAATGGCAAGTTTGCAAAACGTTGATATTAAATAAATTATTCCTAGTAAGTAGTAGGATTTAGATAACAGTTTTCTAATGCGCACTTGACACTGCGTTTCTTAGTCAAACTTGCGAGTGAATTACGAAATTAGATGACCACTCGGTGAACTGTGGCCAAGCCAGTAACTCGACGAAATTTGCTTTCAGATTTAGAGCCAATCAATGAGGTTCGGATTATTTACGTGCCCAGTCACTTGTACCACATGCTGTTTGAACTGTTCAAAAACAGCATGCGAGCAATCATGGAGTACTATGGTCCGGACGCCGACAAATACCCGCCGGTGGAAGTTGTTATAGTTCGCGGGAAGGAAGACATATGTATTAAAGTATGTGATATTAGGCAATCTACTAGGTGGTTCATGTACAGTTATCGAGAAATATGTAATATAAAAAAGGACATAATGCACTGAGAAAAATTTCAAACTGAGAAAAATTAAAAGCACGACATTAACCTATGCAAAAATTTAAGGGATTTTGACCAGTTTTCGGTGAGCGGCCCGAAAACTGGTCAAAAAGCGATTTTATGCAGAACATTTTTTATTTATTATTTTCTCACTTTGAGGTGTAATGTTATAATAGTAGAGTTCAGTTCAATCAAATTAGGTCCAAAATAGACTTGGTTGAAAATGGAAAAAATGGATTTTTTTAATATTAAATTTCAATCTTTAAATTGAAATAACTTGACTTTTTTAATGCAATTTCTCAAGCTTAAGTAGCCTCATCATGGCCAATTTTCAAAAATTTTTTTTGAAAATTGGCCAAGATTTTTTTCTATCAAGATTTATGATAAATGTTTTACTACAAAAGTTAAGTTACATTAGAATGTGAAAAAATAAAAAGGCTCCAGTTTAGGCCAGTTTTTTTTTTTTTTTTCGTAAAAACGTGGGCTGCAAATAATCTATACACGATATAAAAATTCGGGAATTAGTGAAGCCAAAAGACATTTGTATTATTGGCATGGACGATTTGGCACAATAGTGCAGAAATTTGTCAATTAATTAGACTATTCTTTTTATTCGTTAGAAAAATATAACACAACATTTAACTCCGCTTGCAATTCATTTTTCAGCACTTGGATCTTAAAAACACTTTTAGATAAAAGGTGGTTTATAATTGTTAACTAAAAAAAAGCATCATGACAAATATCCACTATTTTTAAATATAGAAAATTTAATCTTGTGGAACTTGCACATGATGGTATTGATATGCAATATTATAAAATATTAAATCACTGAAATTGTTTCATTTTCACTTACGTTTCATTCATTGGTCACTTAGACTGCGTTTGTTTAATTCAATATTTTAATTCAATAAAAAACAAATCCTAATTTTAATTCAATATTTGTATTTAATTTATGTTTATTCTCACTTTTTATTTCATCTTCTTAAATTTTGTATTTTCTCGTATACGAATTTACAATTTTATTTTACAATTAATTCGATACAAATTATCTATAAATGAATATCTACGGATCAAGAGCTATTTGTAAACAAAATTTCAAGAAAATCGGTTGGAAAATAGCTATTTTAATCATTTTACTAAACAGTCCTCTTAGGACAGGCACCAAATATATTACACATTTTAGAAATATTTATAAATAACGTTTTAATTGGACCATCCTGTCTATATAGAGTTACATCATACTAAAATATTCCAATAACTTCCAAACACGTTGATAATTATTTAGAAATTCACTAATGAATTTACTGTAATAACTGTAATTAATTCCTAATTCAAATTAAATATTAATTAATTGTTCAATTTGTCTGTAGATGTCTGATCGCGGAGGAGGTATTCCCAGATCTCAAACTGACCAGTTGTTCAAGTACATGTTCAGTACTGCCCCTCAGCCTAGCATTGACGCTCACAGTGTTCCTTTGGCCGGTTACGGTTATGGCCTACCTCTGTCACGGTTATACGCGAGATATTTTCATGGAGACTTGATGTTGCTTAGTTGTGATGGTTATGGAACAGATGCTATCATTTATTTAAAGGTAAACTCGCTCTTCCAAACTATTATAAACTAATCAAATAAGACATATTTATTATCTTCTATTTCATAACAACTTAGAAGTGCAAAAGGTTGATGACAAACATACAAGGGTGGTAGTTTGTAAACGAATGTCGTGTGTATGTCAAACACGCGACGAAACTATCGATCAGGAGTATTTTCAATAAATGTGAAAGGCGTTCACTTACGCGGCGTTTGCAATCAATAGGAGAAGATTGTGGGGGGCAAAAACGTGCTCCCTATTGCGTCAAGCAGTCGATATATCCACTTACACAGTAATAGGGCGAAACGATGAATGTAATGAAATAATCGGAAGCGATTGGAATTTGAATGTCAATTTGAATTTGCTCAGCAGGTTTGTCTGGGAGGGAAAAAATTACGTGACAATGAAATCGAGATTGCATAAGAGAATGGGTCTTCAGTAATCAGATTATTAATCGGGTATTTTGTATTTATTTTAAAATTATCAATGAAGTTTCTTAGAGAAGACCTTGTGATTGTTATAAATTAAATTATTTATTTTCATACTAAAAATATATTTGTGGGTTCTTTTAGTGACCTGACGAATATATTTTCGCAGTTTTGCGACGGTGTCATTATTTTCAGATAGGGGTAGAACATCCTTAATATTTCATTTGGATAGAAAAAATTAAAATAATGAGCTCCCTAATGTGTATATAATAAAATAAAAATGTAATGTTGTCTTTGATTCCGATTTAGGCATTATCGAACGAAGCGAACGAATTGCTGCCAGTGTTTAATAAAGCTTCATCCAAATTCTACCGGACATCTGTACCGACCCCAGATTGGAGCAGTCAGTGCGGAGCGAGTATGCCGAATCGCCAGTTATCAACGAACAAGAATAACAGCCAAAGAGTCACAGATGACTTGCAAATCGGCCACTGCTAACAAGATGCCATTGATCTTCAGTAAAAACGAGATATCAGTGAAAACCACTGACTCCAACATTGTTAATTTCGTTAATTTTGTATCTCAAAATGTAACGAACCAATGCTTTATGTTAAATTTTTTAATCATGAATTTCTTTTTATAAATTCAACAATATATTATATTGGTATATTTTATTAAACGAAAATTGTTTTTTAATTTTCTTTGTTTATTTCTATTATTTTAAGGAAAGATGTGCGCGAACTGTGATTTCAATGTAAAAACGCATTTAAAATTTACGAAAAACGGTAACTTGTAAAATTCGTTACTCGAAATTGTTAATATTCGTCGAGAATTTTGTCGCGATGCGAACGCTTAATTGGTATTTTAGATTGTTTTAAATCAAAGCAAATAGAGCGGTATTTATTTATGGGGCTGCGTATTTGGAGAATCGAATTATTTAATAAAGAACAGTGAACAGCGAGTTTTATAAGTAAATGAAATAAAACTTGTACAAAATAACATCAGAGGTGTTTCTTCCTTTGTAATATCTTTCTTACAGAAGTCTTTGGATTTCTTCAATCTTAAAACCTTAAAGTATTAAGATCGATATTAAATAAAATATTTAATATACTAAATAACACAGATTTCGGAGCACGAGGTACGAACACGATAAAAAAGAGTCGAGCCCTTATCTTACTGAACGTTTCCGACGGTTGTTTGCGCCTTTTCTTGAACAATCTGTTCAACGCGGTAGACCTTCCAACAAACGAGGAAGTCGCGTACCAACTTGAACAGTGTGTGATAGTTGGTGGCTGTGAGCAGCGTTATTGAAAGTACTTGGTACCATTCAACAGTATAGAATAATATCACCAATTGGATCGCTACGAGGCTCAATTGAAGGCACATCATCGTGCAGATCAGCACAGATGGATTACTGAACAATGCCTGAAAAATATATTTTCTATTAAAATATATAACTAATCGAGTCAGTCTAATTTAAAACTGATTTAATTTATTCAGAATGGCCAAATCTTGGAATTTAGCGAATTTTTTGGTACTGAAAATTCCATGCAAATTTTAGTTTACAGTCAAATATTAAGCTACAAAATACAAAACCAGGTTTTTTGTTAATTTTTGTTTTTTGTTATTTTATAATATTGGCAAAAAGGATGAAATACACTCATTTTCATTCAAATTAAACCAATTTTTATAAATTTTGTGATTCACAGAACTTGAGATTTCAAATGTAAGAAATAAACGTAAGGCAACGTGAGAAAAAATGCTGAAAACTCTGCAAAAGTCATGGAAATTGATTCTCAAACAAGTTTTAACCATTCTGTATATTTCTATAATTATTATAAATTGTAAATAATTCATTTATTTATTGGTAGAGTGTACTTTTGAACAAAAAGGCACTATTTTACAAAATGCACTTACATGAAATCTAGAATGACTAGAATTTCCTGGTTCAGCTGCCGTACACAGACCCTCAGAGCGATACCACTCTTTATTATGTCTTACGATTGAACCATTGGGCCACAATACTGCATCATTCCAAGGTTGTCCTGTCATGTGATTATTTCGATTGTCTACTTTATACCACCTTCCTAGATGAAGAGCGGATCTATGTAAGACATCGCAATACCTAAAAAAAGCAACACCTTTAACATTCGTTTTAAAATTGCATTAGGTTCCTTTTTTGTACCATTCAAATATGTTTAAATATTAATTAATTAAAGATGCTTTAAATTACGTTTTTATTTTTATAAACTTGTAAATCTAATAATTTATTCAAATATAAAATGTATTCATGTCAGATTTCTGTTTTTAGCATTGATATTCTGACAAATAAAAATAATCAATGTGTACTTTTATATATTTAATATACAAAGCGTAATGTATATTTTAATTTTTTGATTTAATGTTCTTAATCAATAATTATTCAGTGTTTATGGAAGATAATATTCGCTATTGTAATTGCAATGACAAACCTGACAGGATAAGCTTGAGCAAAGTGGGCACTTAGCCTCCCCAGCCAAAAAAAGAGTGCATGTTGTACCACCCACGTAACATTAAAGTACAGATTACTGGACACAAATATTACTGGTGCTACTCCACAGAAGTACGCAGTCCCAGAGGAAGCGAAAAGCGCTCGTTTTAAGCGTCTGTTGAAATCCGACCGTAAAGTTGACACTTCGGCTCGGATACTTGGTGCGTTTAGCGAACAATTATGAAATGGTTTATCTGAAAGAGTACCGTTTATGAAGTGTTGATTCATTTGTATTCTTGTAAGAATAAAAAATAAAAGATATATAAATAGTAAACCGAAAATTGTAGTACAAGTGAACTCTTGGCGATCTAACAAAATTTGCATTAGTTGGCTATTCTTTCCCTTTTGTGCATCTATCTCAATTCCAATTCTTATTTTTTATATTAAAATTGGAAACATGACAAGTGAGTCATGTTCCTTAGGTAAAACTTTTGTTATATGTGGAATAGGAAGAGTCAGTTAGCATTTTTATTGTCTGGCCGAGAGTTGATCGAATTTGTTTGTGGAAATATAAGAAAATGTTGTACCTAATATGAATTTCACTTTTCGATCTTCCTTAACATAAAGTGGGGCTGTCGAAATATCAAAAAATGGTCCAATAGTAACTCCAAACATTAGTAAGTATACTGAAATACTTCTGAAAAAAGAGAATGGGTTGTTAAGTTTAAAATTAATCAAAAGTATTATTAAATACTCATTAATTTAAAAAAGGAATTACACTGATCCAAAATGATAAAAAAATTGAAAAGAGATCAGATGAAACTAGTAGAATGTATTGTCTCAGTTCCATAATGGAAAAAACTGACAGCTTCGAGGAAAAATCGCTGTTTCACTTTTTGCAATAATTAGAGTACTTATTATGCAATACGTAATGTAGCATTCACATCTAACTATGATACAATATTCTGGGCATTATACTAATGAGTCGTAATTTATATGTACAATTATTCAATCATACAGTTTGTATCATATTGTGATATTTATTTACATGTAGCTGTTTAACCCTTTAACGACTCAAAGCTATGAAAAAATTGTCAAGTTATTGCAAAACAACCATTTTTGAAAGATCTTTTTAATAGTTAGGAAAAAATAACTTAAAACATTACACATATAAACATAACATACAATCTTTTTAATTATACTTCTATATTTTTAGAACTTATTTCTCAATAAATTTATTTCTCAAAATTGTTTCTTAATAATATTTCCTCAAAAATGTCTCAATAAAAATATCAGCTTTCCACATTTTGAGATGTTTATAATCCCATTAAAAAATTCCTGTATTTTTTCACTACAAACTTTCAAACAGAATACTTACGGGTAAATAAGGTAAAAAACCTTCATGGAATTGTGCTTCTGGTATATATTGTATAGACACCATAGAAGTATACTAACAACTATTTTTAATAAAACAACCCTGAAAAACACCGTATAATTAATAAGACTCCATCTGCAAATCAATTACTATCAAACATATTATAAGTCGCAAACCTCATTGTTCTTTGAGCCATAGGCAGCCAGTGCGCAGGAATAAGATTATCCATCAGTCTTCGAAATAATACATACACTAATCTCCTCGACACCATCGTCATAATGAATATCAAAAGGTAAGGATCTATTAAATAGAAATTCTGAAAAGCAATTAATCATTAGTATGTCAAAATAGAAAATCTTTTAAACAAATTACTTTTCTGAATCAGTCCATCCTTACATTCTTTTTCTCAAATTTCAAAGAACAATCCCCATTAAATACTTGTAACATTTAACTTACATTCTTCCTAACAATTCTTTACAACAAATTATTTATAACAATTTTCTTTCTCTCAAACTTCAAAATAGCAAAACCTGTAACTCACCATACTATATTCATTGTACGATTGTGGAAGCCACCAAACGCTCCTGTAAAGATTCAACAATTGCAAACAAACTGCAATGATCGAAATGACCAACGACATCGCCTCAAACAATAACTGTCCATCCACAGGTATCGACGGCATAGGAACGTGTTTCGGTGACAGCAATCGACTAGATGACAAATCACCATTCTTCTTCTCCTCCGGACTCCAGCCCAAGTTGACACCCTGAGCAGCATTGTTTGCACTCACTGACGGACTCGTGTGAAACTGCACCCGTCCGGCAACGTTGCGACCACCAGGGTACTTTTTTCCCGCAGGCATCGTGCAGGTGTGGTCATTTGATCAGGTTACCCTGAAACCCAAAATCCACATCAGTGCCCCCTTAACCTCAATCACAAACTATTTATATTCACACCCGAGCCCCGATCACACCACCAAACCCGTCAAATCACACCACATCCCTCTCCCCCTCACCTAATTGTCAGCCGGTAATCTCCCCGGGTCAATCTTTCATTGATGTTTACCTTTTTTAACCTCCCCTCGACTGACGTTGCATTTCAAAACACCGAGCTATTTCAAAACATCGACCCAGTCGATTTTGAGGTTAACTTTGCTGCGTTTACACCGGAAAGGTGACGAAGAAAGAAGAAAGGGGATGAAGAGTAAACATTGAAAAACAGATGAAAACGAACGTTCTTCAAGTCAGACGTCAACAATACCAGCAATAATGTTTAACAATCATTTTTATTGAATTGAGTTATCTCTTACCATCCGTCGGTAATGTCGGCCCCGTTTTGACCTCGGTCCGAAAAGTCCGTCGCCCGGAGCTAAGCCCCGCCCCCGAGACCCCCCGTCTCGCGCGCACCAACACATCGCTCTCAGAAAGACGTTCGTGCCGCTCGCGTCAACATCAGCTGTTGTTCTTTCGCTCGCGAAATGACAGTTTGGCGTAAATATGCGTGCGCCGAGTGAACCTCGCGCGTGACCTCGCGGCGCTCGTTACATTCACGCAGCGCGACGGCCAACCACCGCGGAACACCATGAACGGCGGCTTGTCGATTTTGCGCGGACCGGAGCAGCATCCGTCGAGATTCGCGGATTACTTTGTCATCTGCGGCCTGGACAAGGACTCGGGTCTGGAACCCGACAGATATTTCGGTAAACGCGATGTTACAACCAAATTCATTTTTCGCGAAACGAAGACAACCCGACAATCGTTTTTTTTTTCTTTTTTTTGACAATTCCACGGGTTTCTCGATGTAACAAAAATATACTTGACGGATCTTTATACATATGACATATGTACATAATAGATATATATTAGATTTTTGTAAATATAAAGGTCTTTCGGGGATTTCGACCCGCGACACACATTGTCACGCATTTCGCGTCGGGCGATTGCGCAATGAACGCAATCCGCGCGATTTCGCTCGAATTCTCCGCGTTGACGCGCGGGGCAAAAGTAAAAGGCGTCCGCGGCGACTGTCGCGCTTTTCGAGCGGTTTGTTTTGGTTCGCGCGTCCCGGGCGACTGGCGCTGTTTGTTTTACGATAATGCAGGCGATTTTTTGTTTGCGCCGGGGTTTCGCGGATGTGTTTGGGTAGTTAGTTGGGACGCGAAAACGAATGATTGCAAAAGAAAGTTGGGCGAACAAATTTTGCGTCGAACCGTCGCGCTCAATCGGCGCAATTTTCTAATTCAGTTCGATTTAATTGAGCGTGATTGGCGCGGTGTTTTTTTCCGCCAGACATTTTCTCGCCGCGCGACTGGGGCGCGTTGCTTTGCATCGAGCAAACCCGGGATTTCATTTATAATGGAGCTTCCCGTCAAAACATCCAGCATTCACTGGTTCATGTATCGGCGTTTATTTTTAGAGACCGATTCCCGAGGTCTGCTTGACGTCGATTGCTAATTGCGGTAGAGTATTTCGATATTATCAAATGGTCCATGAACCCAAGGGCGACTTTTGAGCGTTATCATAGTTTCTCGGTTTTTCTCTGGGTAAAAACAGCATTTCTGGTATGCCAACGATAATATTGAGGACGACTGAGCGATGAGTGAAACCGGAGTATTTTGGAAATTTGTAATACTGTGACGAGACCAGTGGCCAATTAAAAAGAAATAATCGATCGAATTGATTGTTGGTGTCAATTAAAGCAATGCCAAAACGAAATCAAACCGCGATAAAAAAGCCATTATTGGCGCAACGGAATTTCATAACGTATTTAATCGTTATTCGCTTGTGAAAGCCTGCTTTGCTTTGAATACGTTTATACTGGGTGATATAATTATTATTGGATAACGCTAAATATGCTTTATGTAACAGTTTGGCGATTTGGCGTTGCGCGAATCCGCGTCTGTTCCTTGGTAGGAAGTATAATTGAATATCTGATTAATTAATGTTTATCCCGTTCGTTTACATTGCGCAAGCACACCATTAGCATTGCAAATTGAAAATAACGCGGACATCCAGGACAAACCCATCATTTTACCCAAATTCTGTAATTGGACTGCTAATCTAGTTAGTGGAACATCGCACTTATTATAAAGTTCATCCATCCTGTCAGTATCTCATACAATTCCTTATTCCTCCACAGAATTTTTTTACTCAAAACAACAGGCTTATCTCTTATCATAAATGCTCTTTGAAGCTGATTTCATCCTCAAATCATGACTTTAGTTCTGCTTTTAAGATGAAATGTTGTTTCAGTTTACTAGAGCTAGAATGATTTTCTATACCACTTCAAATTTAAATAAATATAGTTTCTCAAACTGGGAGAAGTTTTTAAGTAAAAGCAAAAGTACTTACTTTCCACCCAATTTCTCGGACTTAAAGTATTCACTTTTCACCCAAGGTACCGGGTGGAAAGTATTCACTTTGCACCCTTGGTACTGGGCGAAAAATTTTATTAATATCCCTTCTGAAGAAATGAACAGCTTTCAGCCCTGTTCCTCAATCAGAAGTTGAGTACTTTTCTTCCACTTGATACAAAAAGCACTATTGCCTACAGGGCAGAAATGACTAACTTTCTGCCCTCTACATACTACATACTATTACTGTATATTCTGTACTATAATTGAACCAATATTTCCTTTTTCACCGAATTCGAGAGGCGTTTCTAAACGACCTTTTCAGAATAAGTAACGGCGCCTTTCAAAAGGAAAAGTTACCCAGGTGAGCCGTGCGTATGCACGTTGTCAGTCGGTTCCCGCGTCGCAGTTCTTTTAACCGGATAATTTCGCCGCGACGCCAGGCCATTAATAATGCAGCCGAGCCAGTTTCAGGCGTTTCGTTGGCGCTCCGGCGAGCGCCCCTTGAACTCTTATCGGCCCGCGATAAGATTGATCGCGCGCGTCTTCGCATAAACAAATACGAATCCCTCGTTCCCCGGGCTGGACCGATTCCGAACGGCGATGAATATTTCGCTCGGCGAGCAACAATTTTTCCGACTTTCCGGCGCTTTGACTGGGTGTCATCATGGCTTGATTCATCCCCCGGGCTGCGAGGGCAAAATAACTGAAACGGGTCACCCCTGTCCCGCCGACTTTGCGACGGAATACGCATTGAATCTGCTCGGATCGTCGACTTTATTTTCTCGTTTACGGATCGCTTTTTTGTACAAGTTATTTACCGTGGGGCAAATTTGTTTGGGCGGGTTTAGCGGACTTTTGTGGGTAGCGACTGTAACTTTAGTTGGCATGAGAGGAAGGAAAGTATTTATGGAGTTTTGGGTAGGTGTTGTAGTTGAATTGTGATTCTTTGGTGGAAGCGGTTTTTGGGATGAAAGTTTTTGTTTCTGAGAGAATGCCAATTTTTTAGGATAGCTGAATAATTTAACTTTTTGAAGATGTAAGATTGTGGAAGTTAAAAATGAACATTATCGAATTTGACATGTTTTTACTAATTAGTAACTGTTTCCAATTTTAATCGACATTTATCTTCATAATTAATTGTATTTTTAACAATTTCAACTTGTTTTACAATAGTCTAAATATAATTGAGATATAGTTGTCAAATTGACAACTAAAGCAGACATTTCTCAAAGCATTACACATCGTTAACACCTAAAAGAGACTTAAATGCTTCAACGCCCATTAACGAATTCACTTGATTCTTTAACACGTACAACTATTTTATCAAAATTCTATGAAACTTTATTAACTATTTGATCAATCAAGTCGGCATTCCTCTCGTCTCGACTCCAGCATTCCGATCTCCTTTTCCACAACTTAATTTCCCCAATTACACTTCTCCAAAACAAAAACAGTCCCACACCCTCCATTCAACATTTCCAAATATCTCCCCTTTAAAAACTCCCTCCAATCACAGTCTCTGTTTTATTTTCAAAATTCCAACCCTAACCTCTTTTTCCTCCAAATTCCCCAAAATGTTCGTATTTTTTCGAACTCTTTTGCGTCTTTCTCGACGCGACCCTGAGCCGGCTCGTCGCGTCGTCAAATGTGCCTCCGTTTTTCCAACTGTCCCTATTTTTAACTCAAGTCGTTCCGCGCCGCGCATAAAGGACTTCGTTAACAAAGAAACGTGGCGCGCAAATGGCGACAGCGAGATTTCGGCAGGGCCCGCAGCTGGCACAATGAATCGCCGAGCCTTTTCCTCAAAAGCTCATTTTTTTCGATCAATACGCGACGCCGCCGAAATCTCGATAAAACCCGAACCCGATACAAAAATTCACCGGATGCGCGGTTTTCGGGCCCGGATCGTCATTGAATTACGCGCCGACGAATCTTGAACCAATTGCCGCGACACTTCCGCCCTTAAACAGACGCGAGGGGGGGAGTGGGGGGAGGGAGGGGTTATGAGTGTCGGGATGATGTCATCGCGCGGTGGGGAGCGCGTTTCGAGTGGCGCGACGCTGGGGAAAACGTAAAACGAATTATGGTCTGGTGAAAACGAGAGCGAGCATGTGTTTTGACTAATTCAGTGCACACTTTGAGCGCTGAGTCGACATCGAGCCACGCCAGGCGTGCCTTTTTTATGCGAGCGTTTCGGATGAATGACTGACGGGAAGGTCTCGTTTCGACGCTTTTCATCGGGTATCTTCATTTGGAAATGCTCGTTCGGAAACAGTTTCGAGGTTTCGGTGCGGTGCACGAAAATTGGGGTTATTCGAGGTTGTTGTTTGGTTGAGATGTTCTATTAAAATTTCCTGGAGAGTAAATAGCAGGCCATAAGAACAATGGCGAAAAAGAAATTATTGGGAATTTGAAGATTTTTTTTCATTTGACATGATACATTTTCGTAGAAAATTTTACTGCGTCTAAAATGCAGATAAGTTCTTTGAAATTGCGAAAATTTTTTTTGGAGTCGATAAATCACGATTACTATGTGATATGATAAATTAACTGTAAATCTAGGATAATTTGATACGAACATTTTTCTACTTGTAAGACAGATGTTGAAATATTTGAAAAGAGTTGATTTGTACATTGTAAATTACTGAAGAAAATAAAAAAAATGAATCATTATATAGAAATTAATTTAATTGAATAATTCACTTAGGGGTATTACATCAAGTTAAACCAGTGATTGATGAAATACCCAATTGTTAAAGTATAAATTATTATTTTATTATGGCAATAAACTATGATTACGTATTCCTTCATTTTAAAAAAGACTCCAATTGTTGCATTTACATTTAAATTCAATTATTTATTTACTTGACGAGATGCCTCGATAAAACGATTTTTATTTTCTTTATATGGTCAGTAACTTATAACTTTACTGATTTAAACCTAACCATTTTCGATGAACAATTTTAAAAACTTGTTTGTCATCTTAATAATACTATTAAACTGTCATGCCTTAAAAAAACCTTTTCAATCTTTCAACTCGCTAATCAAAAACATACTGTTCTCCAATATAAACCATCAAAGATAATCGCTTTTACTATTCACCGCTGAATTGAATGCACTGAAATGCAAACGACTGCATTCAAATTATTCCTCTCAGTACTTCATTTAATTTTCATTTTTACTTCATCAAGCATCAGCAAAAATCTGATCTGCCCCAATACAAACTATCAAAGAAACCTATTGAAATGACGATAATTACCCTGATAAAAAACGTCACTCCAAATAAGATTGACTACATGTCATTCCTTCATTTCCTCGAATAGATAATAAATATTTACATCCTGCTTCCACATCGAAAACAACCCATACATCTACCCATCTCCCACAAAAGTTGATTCATCCCGACTCGATTCTTCCGCAAACAATGAACAGAAAACGAGCATCCAATCGTTCCCAACACTGCAACGAAATTCCATTTCATTGCTCATAGACACTGTCGTCAAAAAAGGAAGTGATGCGCCGTGAAACCGTGTCAGTAACTTCCACTCCAGAGATTTCCATTGCGCGCTGATTAAAACTCCCCAGCCGAGCCGTGAACTTCATCTTTCATAATCAATACTGACCACTTTCATTACGACTCGATTCATGCAGCTACTCCACTTCCCATTGTCGTTCGTCCCGCTCGAGCGGCCGCCGCGCAAAACGCGTCGTAAATCGGTCAGAAGTGCATTTTGCGGGGCGAAAATTCGTAATTCCGCAGAACGCCGCGGGGCGCGCGCGCGAGCATATTTTTGTTTTGCTCGCAAGAACAACAGTCGCCTGTACGCGCGACGCCCGAATCAATATTGCCCTCGCACGAACGCACCCGCTCTTTACTTCGACTCGGTTAAACCGTTTACGGGATTCCATATCCGCGCGCCGACCGTTTGAATTCGAAATTGGAAACGGGGCGGCCGGTTATTGGTCGAGACATTGCGAGTAGGGTTAGGGTCGAATTATTCACTCTAAAAACACATTTCTTGAGCGAAGAGAAACTTTGAAATTAATGAATTGTAACTTCTTGACTCAAGAGAATTTCTGCCTTAAGACGAAACATCACTCGAAGTTACTAGAACTAGG
>JABFPB010001850.1:0-22862 GCA_022817645.1 Ceratoteleas bidentatus
TTCATAGGTTCTTTCTATAACTTAAGAAATATATTTTCGAAGTTTTGTGACATTCTCATCATTTTGAAAATTCAGCGTTATAATAAAAAATAGCGTTATAATATTTAGAACATCCTTAACATTGTTTTTAAATTAAAATGTCAATTGTGGTTTTTGCTTGCCACTTGTTTTATTTAACAATATATTTTTGACTATTCTCAATCGGGATATTTCAAACTATGCCCAGGATAATATAATTCTGTAGAAATACAAAAACTGCTACTCAGAGCACCTTGTAAAAATGCAAATTGCATTTGGAATATCGACACCGAATTGAATTTAACTGCCTGAAAGCCTTTCGTGGAATGTTTTTACCAGAGATGAATGTCACTCCAAAAATCAATCGCTTTCCATTTTCTTTTTCTGTAAATATCTCCATATTTGGAAAATATTGCTTTTTTACATATTCTTGGCGAAGAAACTCGAATTCAATTATTTTTTGACATTCCATTTTTTTAAATTTTAAATTAACTTTTTTCAGTGTTTCAGTTAAAAAACAGGATTTTATTCAAATGAGTGTTATCAAGAATTATTCTTATTATTTCCAATTTTTTGCATATAAATTAATCAAGAAATAATTTAGAGATGAAAAAGATGAAATGTTTAAGTCAAAAACAGTGTCAGGCTTGGAGTATTTTATTTTCTACTTTTTGCATTGCTCCGTACCACGCGACTTTTCTCTGCCGTCGCACAAAAGCGCGCCAAGATAAGACGGCGCGTATTGTCGTGGAATCGCGGAAATTCCGTTGCGGCTCGCGCGATACCCGGCCGGCTGGCTTTGACAGCGCACCCTGGCGCTCGTTATGCCCGACAAATTGCCCGTAAAACAGCGCCGCGAAACCCCCGTGCGCGACTTCTTAACGGGATCCGCGGTGTGAATCATCGCGCGAATAATGCGCGCGCGTCTCCAGGACAGCGCGGCAGATGCCTATCTGCGAATGCCGCGCCCCGTTTCGTGCTGTTAATGACGCCATTCCGCCGAAAGATGGCGCTGTAACACAATAACGCCGCGCGCTTTGATTAACGTGATTTCCCCAAATGACGTAGGCAAAGAACTATTGGACATTCGGGAGGATTTCAGAGCGAGCGCCATCTGTAGATGGCGTTAGGGACTGAGGTTTTCTTTCAAATTTAAATCGATGTTTTGTCGAAGAAGATTATTTATTTATCAAAATATATAAGAAAAATGTTGATTATTTTTATTTTGTCGAAATTTCAAAGATTTTTACCGTTTAGTACCCGAGAAATTAGTTGTTGAATTTCGACTATTTGGATGTCAGATTGTTTTAAACCATTTCATAGTTAAATTATTTTCCGATTTTACAATCATACGAGAATTATAAAGCAAAAAGTATTCTATTCGTACAGGAGAATCTTAGGAAGTAAGTCAGAATTTGGGTCCGTTTCGGTCCTGATCGAATTCCGACTGGAACTCCGGAACTTCCGGTCGCCTCGATTTTTACGATCAGCCGGACGAGGGGAAAAAGTGCGGATTCGGTCGGTTTAAAAAGCGCGACGGTTGACATATAAATGATACGAATCTGAGCGGTGTTTCGGTCGGGAAATAACGCAGGCCAAGAAAGGGGTGGCGGCAAAAAGTTGGACCCATAAATCCGTCCATAAATCAGCAGTCAGGCGCTTGTTTTATTTGTGCCCCGCTCGCATGTGTACGTCAATAATTTTGGCGGGTCGCTGGGTTTGCGCGAGTAAGGTTTTGAATGTTAATGATGACGGATGATGTAAGAGGAAGGGGGTTGGTTTTGGAATGCGCGACTCGGAAGTTAGTGCGACATGCGGTTTTAAGGCTGCGTCAATGTAGAATTTGGGTTTGAGTTAGTTTTCGTTAGAGTGTCTGGGTTGAAAACGGACGCCAGTCAATTTGGGTTTTAAGTTAGAAAATTTGGGGACTGAAAATACAATAGGTTCTACTTTTTCAGCAGTATAATTTAATTTCTTAAAATTAAATGATATAGATACTGTAGTCTGTGATCTGTAACCTGATTTTTACTTCACAATAACGAGAAAAAAGCAGGAATGTATTGAGATGAACCAACTTACGACAGAATCTATTAAGGAATTACTGATAGGTTTTTACTTTGTAGTTGCTGGACTACTAAACTGAAATCTTGAGTCTAATTCGTACAATTTATTTCTCTGGGCACTCTAGTCTAAAATATCGTTTGAACATTTTTAAGTACAGGTCAATCTTTCGTGACCTAGTATTCGTTCTTCGTCTTCTTGTTCGACTTGTAGTCTGACTGTGCTCGACACAAGGAAAGAATAAATCACCCATAACCTCTGCTCACAAATCCAAGATAGCCCTTTTTGTTGAAATTTTCTTCAACTAGTTTCCTTAGAAAAATTGTGCATAACCTTGTAGTTACGGATATCAAAAGCGAATAAATCCATACAAGAAAATACAACTTGTTCAGATCTACTCGTCATTTCTATTTGCAAATACTTACGTACCAATCAACTTAACATGCACTCGAAGACACGATGTTTTTGTACTTCACTATGACTCAGATTTATTCTATTCATTCGATTGTTCTTGCATCGATTCAATTTAAATCGTAATGAATCTTTGAATATGGTAATTTGTTCGGAAATTTGTTTAGTACAATTTCCCAGATTTTCTATCAATATTAGAGATATATCACAAAGTACCGAGTTTCCTATAATACAATTATTCAAATAAACCTTCCAAGAACTTATATCGTCCAGAACAGTAACTTTCATCTTATAGTACTGTAAGATTCTCAAGAAAAAATTATCTGCAAAAACATGTTTGCCAAACTACAATATTTTTTCAGTGGCTAAATCACACTGCAAGAAATCTGTTAGTGATCAGCATCTTCGAAAATTGTAATAAAAAAAACTTCTTTAATAAAAAACTACTTTAATAAAAAATCTTAAGACGCAGCCATTTTTATCAATAACCAATCCAACCAATCTCTATTTTTTTGCGAAACCCTGCCGTCCCCAGCGCCATCTAAATGTCGAATGATCCCATCTGTGTGTTTAAATACGTAATAATGGCGACGCGCGGGGCAAATAAATAACCCAGGTGGCTGTATAATTCAGCGGCAGGCCAAGTGTACACGTGTACGCTCAATTGGCTTAAATAGTGCATTAGCCGTCTTCGGGCGGGCGCGTTCCTCCAACTTGCCGGCGCGCTGAATTATTATCGCGATGCATGTGCGCCGTGGCGCAACTTCCGCGCGGTTCCATTCCTCGTTTGATACGCGGTCCCGGGAGCCCGAAGCAACTCCGCGCCAACTTGCCCGCAACTTCCGACAGCCGGGCGCAAATTCGCCACTCGCGGCCCGGGTTTAATCGTCCTCGCTGGAATGCCCGCATTCGCGTTCGAATTCTTCGACGACAAACACGCCGCGGTGCGTCAGAATGTCGGTTATTGGAATAACGCGGTGGCCATATTTACAATAACTTCGGCGCTCCGGGGTTGTGTAACTTTGGTCGGTCCGAAGGGTCGATTCCTGGTGGCAACTTCGAGGGCCAATGCCTGGAACTTGTTATTAATTGTCGGAGACCAAATCTTCCGAGATTTTGGAAATTCGCGCGGAATTCTGATTGCATGGGAGTTGCTGATCGTTTTAGTGGGGCGGAAAGAGGGGAGGTGAGGTCATTTTCGGAGCAGATCAGAAGTTTTGATTGAGAAGTTGACCTGGATTTGAAATTGTGTGAGAAGGATTTTGAGTAACTGTAAAAACAGGTGTCTTATTTTAAAACACTTTTGTCCCCTTTTTTAAACGTTTTCAGGCGTTCTAAATTTTAACCTATCTTTCTAAATGGAAAACACATTTTGGAGGACACATTTTTCGCTCAGTTGTTTATAACAATTGTCAATAAATCAAGACAATCGTTCACAATAATTGTACAATCAATCAAAAGGATCATTTTCAAGCGTTTCGTAAAAATTCTTCATCCTGTTTTTAAACAATCTAAAAGTATGAAGCAAATGTTGGGTAATTTGCAAAACGTTGACCCGAATCCCAAAGTGTGTACAAAAAAGATTTCCAAGTGGGGAAGAAAAACTAGCGAGTCGTCCCGGGAATTCTAGCGCTTGGCCCCGACTTGATCCGATTAAACAGCTGCAATGATAAAAGTTCACTTGCGGCGCGCAATTACGAAAGAGTTGTCTGAACCCGGGGCGCCTCTAACGACCACCTAAAAGAGCTTCGAACTTAACGAGTTATCCGACGCAGCTTCATATTCGGCATCATTTTCTACTTATTACAACTGGCTTTTTCCAGCGCGCGTAACAGGCAGCCTTACCAGCTTCCCTTGTGAAATCCCATTCCAATTTGCGGCGGTAATATATGTCCGTAACGGATCCGGAACGAGATATACCTTAATTTAAACTTATGTCTCGGAGGCGCGTTGCCGCCAACTTTTATTTCCTCAATGTTATTTACAGACCACCAACGGTCTCCGCAATAAATATCCAGCACCGTTCCTTTTGTTTCCCTAATCTTTCGATCAGCGGCACGACCGATTTTTTCCGAAACCCCTTAATTCATTCAAAACGCCTCGACTTTTCCCTCCAAGCAACTTGCTGCTCGACATTCAACACCCGTCAAGTGTCCCTTCGCAATCAACTTCGACAGTCCCGTTTGACGACAAAGCCGGAATGAATCCAACGTCGAGATTAATCACAAATCGAACTACAACAAAAGCGTTAAAAATGGCGAGCCTTTGTCCGGTCTGCCGATAAATTCGCGTCGCGATCACGTGCTCGTTAATTTCGGATCGATCTGCGCGGCATCGACGAGCTGTTACCGATGAAAGGAAACGGCGAAAGTTCAGGGGTCAAAGGTCCCGTCACTCGGAGCTTCGCGATTCGTTTGTTGTGTTTCTTCGGATCAGCTTTTTAGGGAATTTGTTATGTCGAACAGTCACTTGGGCTGTGACAAAGTCCAAGTCAAAATGACGTGAAAAATGACGTGATTGTGATAGAAACAACATTTAACAAACAAAGGCTGGCTCTTGAGATGCTGAGACAAAAAGGCTTCATCCCGGCAGAACTGTTCGACTTAATGAGTTCAAGTCATATATACATAATTAGCTCCGATAAAATCCGCTTAAGCTAATCACATTTGACAGAGACTTGTTCGGTTGGACCATATGTCCGTTCCAGGCCTAATTGGCGACCGGTCGTTTTCGAATTTCTAAAACAATCCGTCGAACAATCTTGTCCAATCACGAGGCATTAAGCTCCAGGAAATCGTAGCTCGCAGTTTGCGAATGTTCACTGATAAAATCTTCGATAAAAGTTCAGTAGTTTTATCCAGTAGCAGAGAAAGTTACATTATCGTTCTGCAAATTTCTAGATATTATATTAAAATAATTCGGCGTCAGTTAATCTAAAAAAAGATTGTTTAACCTCAAAAAAATTTGCAGACGAATCTCTGAAAAATGTCAGATTTCGATGTAAAATTGCTGGTATCGATGTTTCGGCAATTGTACAGGGATTTTACTGCATCCATTTTTCAGTTTTTTAAGTCAACAGCGCCATCTAACGAACTTCGACTCGTTTAAAAGACGAAAGTTTTTCTTCGTTTTCGGTTTTCGTTTTGCCGATTTTTGTGTCGACCGGTCGAAATTGGCGCGGAATAAACAGGACCGAACGCAGCTTCCCGTCGGGCAATTTATGGCGGCCATTCGAACTGCGTCGAGTTAAGGAACTGTTTTTAGTGCGTCTCGGATGGAAGGATTAATGCCTCGTCGCCTTATCTCCAGGTTTCGACGAAAAATTGGCCGCTTATAATGAACCCCCATTTGTTCTCCACGTGGCTGATTTACTTTCAATCGGAAATCCGCGACGCTCGTTATTCAAAATAAGTAGCTTGTTTGCGACCGATACGGGCAAAAAGGGCGCGCGGAATTGGGCGAAGTTATTAATTCGAGTCGATAAATGGGTTGCACATAATGCAAGGATGCTGGTGAAAAATTGCCCAAGTTTTAGAGGTTTTTGGTCGTCGCGGTTTCGGGGAATTGACGATTTTGCTTGCACATTTGAAATAAAAAGTGCACTGTAAAAAAGTATTGCAAAATCAAAGCACTTTACTTGAATTCAGTTAATATGGTGGAAAAGTGCAACTTTGAAATTAAAATATATTTACGTTGAAATTAAACCATATTTACTTTAATTTTTAATGAAATTTTGAAATGAGTTTTTGTTATATAGCATTTATAGGTTAGAATGCCACAGTTTTAAAACTGAAGTTTAAAATTAAAGTCGAAATGTAATATTAAACCATGTGAACGGGAATTTTAATTTCCAATACTGTAAATTTCCACTGTATTCCACTCTTTCCGACCCATCTGGTTCCATAAAAGCGGAAGCGTCATTTTCGTGCGCGCGTCAGCGTCTGCGGACACCGACATCGACGTCCTTCGTTTTCATTTGTCGTGTTTGCGGGACGATCGGCTGTCGCGCGTCGCTCCGGATCGCGCTCATTAATCTTCTGATCCCGGCCGAAAGGCGATGGCGCTATCTGCGAAATTCGGCGACGCGGCGCGAGGTGGAGCCACCCCCGCCCCTATTCCCCCTCCACCCCCGCGACGTCGCTGGATTTATGGCGTTCGCGCGCGCGCCTCTTATGATTTTCGCGTTGCTAACTGACGCGCGTGAAATACCGCGGGGTTTGATGACTCGGCGCGCGCGAAGCGCGTCGCGTATTTCACGCGTTTTTCCGCCCGCCCGACGAAGCTCTATGGTGGAGGCAAGCATGTGTCATACTTGTGTCTCCATTTGCGTCACCCCCGCGCTCTAACTGAGATTTGTTTACACACAAAATTAAGCATACCCGGGTCTAAATTACATGCGACTCGTCGTATTTATCGCGGAACGCAGCCGCGGGAGAAAACTTTGCTGAAATATAAGTTTCAGGGTGGATTTTGAGAAAGAGAGATTATATTATTTGCCGGAAAAGAATATCGGGAAGTAAATAACGAAACCAATATTCTGTGAGCTGTTTTGAGGTAAAAGTTACCACTTTAATTGTACGAAATAGCACTATAATAGTATTTTATTCTAAATGAGTAATAGTGACTCAGCGGGTAGAGCCGCCGACTGCCACTTGGGGGACATAAGTTCAAGTCCTCTTTTTTATCTTTTTTTTTCAAAATAATATTTCAGAAAAATATTCTGGTATATTTTTGGAATATTTTAAAGAAACTCCCAAGAATAAACTAAACTAGTATTTTATTCTAAACTTCATATAACTTTTTTTTTACTTTAGCAGACTCGATCTAGGCTCGGCATTGGCGAAACAAATAAAATGTGCCTAACAAAAATACTTGCCTTCGGGAATAAATGTGCCGACAAACGCGGACGCGGATTCGTCCGAGTTCGAAATTCGACGCGCGCGCTCATATCGACGACGCGCGATTCATCTTCGAGCCTTTCTTTTGCGCAAAGAGGCCGGCATTCGCATGTAAATCTGCGATATAAATGATGACGGATACGCCGCGCGGCTCGCAATTTTTGCCGGGCGCGAGACACGCCGGAAATGAAATGCTCCGGGGATTCATCTTACGCTTCCAAATGCAGAAAAGATGGATCTGCCGCGCGGCGACGCTTTTGTTGACGTATGGACGCGTTTTATCAGCGTGTGTGTGCGCGCAACTCGAATTCCATTAAGCGGCGAACAATACTTGCCGAATTTTCTTCGCGAAATCGCGCCACTTGCGCTTTCCGCAAATGTTTGTTCGAGCACTTCTGCAAAAGTACGTGTGTACTTTCGCGTTCAAGTTATATGCGTACGCCGAGGAAACCATATTGTAAGGGGAGCAATATGCATTGGAACTCGAAGAAGTCGATGTAAAAATAGTACGATATCAAATTTTAACATGTTTGGAACTATATTTGAACTACAAGTCATTTCTCTAAATTATTAGAAGTTATAATAAAAATATTAGAACTTGAAGTCTTTTTCGTAAGTGTCCAAAAGTATTTTAATAGTTTTCTCGAAAGCTAGAAGTTATCTAAATTCCTAAAAAAATAGAATAAACTAAAATCTTCTTCCTAAGTATGCTAAAACACTAAAAGTCTTCATCATAAGTGTTTTAGAACACTAGAAGATTTCTCCACAATGACAAAAACTAAAGTTCTAAAATAACTAAGCAATTCTTTGAAATAATAAGATGATTAGATATTTGTGTATCCCCATTCAATGTCTTAAAAATAGTAGAAAAACATCCCAAACATCGCTCAATATTTTACAACATCGTTTCCTTAGAGTGCGACTGCCACAGATTTAAATTAAATTGAACAGTTGAACACAAATGTCTGATTAAATTAACGACGAACATGTAGAATGGCAGCAGCGCCACCTGGACGGCTAATTGAAAAGACGTCTAATCGGGTTCGAGGTTGCGCGAGGCGAATTTCCCGAATCGCCGTCGACAAGTATATTTTCCGAGTGAAAAGCGCGCGGAGGCATCGACCTCCGGGATCGATATCTTCGACCTCTTTTTCCCTTTGAGCGAGTGCTCGCGCCGCGCGGACCTGGCCGCGCCGCAAAAAGAGGCGCACCCGGGGGATTCCCAATTTTTCGCTAAACCGTGAAAATTGTTTATCCTGTCCAATCGACTGTCGCGGACGAGCCGCTGGGAAATACGCGCCGACATGAAATACGCCGGCCCGGGCTTTTTGCGAGGCGTTGCAAACTTTATGAATTACGCTGTCAGTCGTGTGATTTCGATCGCGCGGCCCAACTTTCGCGATTTCGCGAAAGGCAAGCCTTTTTGAAATTTGGAGCTTGTAATTTTTGTTTAATTTCTGGATGTAATAAATCAGTTTGATCTAAAGATGAAGAAAATTCTGCATTTCTTTATTCACTTGACAATTAATTCGTGGAGAATATGAGAAAAGTAGCAATTAGTTCTGTATTGAGAAGGTTCTTTAGCTAAATGAGAAATGTCAATTATATTAAATTTAGTATCGTTTGAAAAAAATGACGAGGTATAATTTACCATTATACCTCGTCATCATTTCTTCTCACAGTGGTGTTGAAGTTACTTATTTTGTTATGAAATACATTGATTATTAAGGTGATGTCGATGTGAAAATAAATCATTAAAGTCAACACTTTCGTTAATGAGTAATTATTAAATGTACATCGGGTGCACTAGAAATTTGACAACTCATTGGTTTGAAACGTGCAGTCGAGTAAGAACATCAATTATACATCAGGGCATCTGTCTTTTCCAATATATTAAAATATCAACTCAGCATCTTCTGAATATTTATTTTACGTTCAACGTATTACTTGCCTTATTTAACTATAATGGAGAAAAACATGTTTTTTTTATTTTGCATTTAATTACGTTTGTTCGATTCCATTTGGAATGGTTTTTTTAATTACATCTCTGCAGACCGAATCCCATTAGACGACAAACAGAACAAGCCATATCGGTTTCAAAATAGGTAAATAGGCCGCTTAGTTAGGGGCAGGTTCCGATTTCCACCGCAGTAATTAGAACAGTATTTCAACATTTGCATTGCTGTGTCATTGCAAACTATGTCCAGACCGACGGATTGGGATGTTGACAAGACAAACCGTATAATGAACCAGGAACTATTTTATTCGTAAATACTTGGGATTCTGACAGCGCGGCGCTGAGCACTCGTCCTTTTTCCATCGACGTCCAAGATAATTTAGTTGTTACATTCAAACCGTCTAAATGGAATTTAGGATTATGATTGTAACGCCACAATAGCGGTCATTAAATTACTCCGCTAAGATTTCGGATATTTGAAATTTTGATACCACATTTTATGATTATTTGTATTGCTTTATTTCGTTATACATAAGAAGTGTTTTCATGAAAAATATTTCGGTACAAACAAAGACAATTTTGTAATATCTTCTATGTTAACCTATCTATTTACGGGACGTTTTTGAAATCCAAGACTTTTGGCACAGCTTCGATTCGAGCAGAATTTTTCGGTTGAAAAAGTGGTTGTCGATTTATGTGCAAACGGAAGTTTAGTCGAAGACAATCTGAAAAGCAGATGCTTTTGGGTCACTGGAGACTGCGAGAAAATCCGAATGTAAACGAATATTTTATTTAGAGGACGATTATAGTTTTGTAAAAATAACCTCCGATCGGAATATTGCATACGACTTGTGAATTCATAATTTATAAAAATCATTTCGCCAAACGAAGGCATTGTAATCGTAGAAAATGTTCGCAGCACGTTTCTCAATTGAACACAAACGTACATTGAATTGAACGTGCCCCTTTTCTGTACTAAAGCATGGAATTTACCGTACACCTTCACGGGTTAAAAATGTATCACAATAACAGGCATTTTTAACACTCTACGACTGCAAAATGTTTACAAGCAGCGAGTACTCTTCCGATTCCTTTTCTCATTCAAATAAAGGACGCGCCAGGTTTTCCTTGCCGTTGTAAAGTGCCATTCAGACAAACATTGCTATGCGCTGAACAGTGGCGAACATTTTTATGCACCAAGGGATTAGGTGAGTATTGATTAATACCGCCCGCTCCCTTGGTGCAAAGAGAAAAAGTTTAATTGTAAAGCATATTCACTTGAATGCAGTTGTAAGTCAATGTGGTTAAATTCTAAAGTCGCACTTTAAATTAAAGTCAAAATATAAATTTACACCATGATTGATTGAATGATTCATAACCTCTAATTTTACTTTCTTTTCAAAAGAGACGATTGAAATGATGAAAACTATGAGATTTAAATACTATTTTTAAACTCTTTTTAATAGTATATTTTATATATACTGTGTTTTTATTTTATATATTGTAAATATTTATTTGAAAACAGTTTTTTACGAATATACAGATCTAAAGTTGAAACTTTTAAAGTACAACTTGTAATTTGTAATCTATATATGCTTGCCAAACTGACTGAAAATGAAACTTCCTTTTTTTTACTTCCCTTTTTTAAGTTGGTTACTTTTCTCGTATCGGAATTGTAAGCTCGCCTCGCGCATTCGTGTACATTGACGATTTTGTCCGACTCGACAATCAATGAGCCGCGAAATCGGCCGACTGGTGTCGCCCTTGACACTTTCTGTTGCGCGCCGTAAATCGGGCGCAATATTCCGGTGCCTTTTTCCGAACGCCAGCTGAGAAACTAATAAGGAATCCAGGCCATTAATCACCGGCCGCCCAAGTGTACAGTAATTAGTTTTCGTCGGGCTATTAATTCTGTCCTAATGTCACTCAAAGTTTACGTTTGCTCGAGCGCCGATTGTTTCAGGTCCATGACGTGATGAAATTTAGGGGGGTTTGAGTATTTTCGTTTCTGTGGCGCTTGTTTTGCAAAAAGACACAAATGCCATTATGCCAACAATTTTTTTTTTTTAAAGCATGTGATAAAGTGGACGAAAAACGTGTAGTTTAACTTTTAGTTAAACTGTTACTTTTTATTTCACTTATTTCTTTGCTGAAAAATTTCGGCAAAAGGAACCAAACTTTTTTTAAAATAAATAAAAGATTATTATGTACTATTTTCTAATAATAAGTAAATAGTACATAACAAAAAATTCCCTTTATACCCAATTTCTATGCAAATAAAGATCTTACCCCTTCGCAAACGAGTAATAAAAAATATCAAATTGTTATTTATAAAATTCTCATTTTAGTGCAATTAACGCATTTTAATTCGCAAAAACACTAGAACAGAATGTAACGAAACGACTTTAAATCGTCCAAAATGTGTAGCAGCGTCGTTGCATAAAATTGCAATAAACGCTCGGCGAGTCGCAACGCCCAATGGTGCCAATAAATTTGCACCAATTTACCTGCGAATAACCCGATCCGCGGGCGTCTGCGGCGTAATTATTGCCCGGCGCGATCCGGTTGGTCGCGTCGCCCGAGGCAACAATTTATTTACATAATAAAAAACAAACGACGAACAAACGATCGGCGGGACAAACGGCACGAAATCAATGGGCAAAGTTTGCGCATTAAGCTCCTTCTCCGTTTCGCACATATCAAGCCATTGTTGGCCCTCGCTTAAGCTCCTTTCTCATTTGCGTAATGTCTTGCTGTTTTTACGCGGCGCTACGTCGGCACAATGAAAATTTTCTCGTTTGCGCGAAACAAGTTTCGCGCCGCGTTCCATTCAGGCGAATTTCGCATTTCGGAAAAGTGCGGCATTTCTCACTGATGGCGTGCTTTCGAAAACGCGACGCTGTCGCAAGATTAATGGCGCCTCGCACTTTCGCGACGGACGAAAAAATCGCCGCTTTTGCGTTTCGTTCCTTTGCGCGAAAGCATTGTGCTTTTTCTGACTGCTGTGCATTTTTATATTTGAAGATTATAGTTTTTAGCGCCGAGCTTTTTTGTTTTATGCGAGTGGGTGGGAGAAGAAAAGGACGTTGACGATTTCGGCGGGAATAAGGATGTGATGTTGGAGTGAAAGGAATAAAAAAAATTCTTATCGGGAATGGGGAAGTGTACCGATGTTAAAGAAATAGAAGTTGCGAAGTTGGACGGGATTAATTAAAATAAAACTCAGAACTTGCTCCAAAATGCTATTTCGCGAATCCAATTCTTGGACTAGAATAAGTGAAAAGTCACTTGTAGTTGCTTGAATCTTGTAATTACAATGTTATTCTTTTGTTGCAGGTAAGACTTGGACGAGTTGGGGGAGGAATGACCAATGTTAATTACATTTGTGAGTAATTAACAAAGCGCATTAAAAAACATTTTAATGTTAATTTTACAAATAATGCACCTAAAAAACAGTTTTTAAGTGAAAGGATTTAAACAATTGTTAAAACAATTCCATCGTAGTTTGATTGTAAATTAGAAAAGATTTCATTTTGCCTCAAAGCTGTTTTCGTTTCCATAAATCCTTTCGCTCAAAACCGTTTTTTGTTTGAGTGTGAACAATTCGTCCGAAAACGAGAATTTCGCTCAAAACGAATGCAAAACGACAACTGACTTTGATTCACTGATTCCAATTTCCGAAACATCATTTATTCACAAACGAAAAAAAGGAATTATCAATCCACTCCATATTCACCCCAGAAAAAAGATCTCGGACGTTCATGAAAAAATATCGAAAACCCCGCCCAATTCATGGAATTTGTTTTGAACTTTAAATGGAAACGAACACGCGCCAAAATGGGAAAACTGCGAAAGTGAATTTAAGCGCCAACTTACGTTAGTGTCGAGATTAGATGGAACGAAAGATTTCTCGCTGAATTGGGTTTTGCAAAAACAGGAAAATTCGTTCGTGCGACGATTTCCCCGGGGATGGCCGATAATTGTTTAACAAGTTTGGATCCTCGGACAGATGTCTCCGGCGAAATTGCGCGACCGAAAAATGCACGGGATAAGCGCGTCGAGGAAAACCGAGCTTAGGAAGATTAGATTAGGAAATCGACGGACGTCGAGTACCCGTCGAGAGCGCTCATTAGCGAAATTTCGATTTGGAGGAACACATCGTCCCGATCTCGTTGCCTTATTAAAGAGCAAATAAGGTCCCAGTAAACCCGGTTTTGAACGCCTGAATTATCTTCAAAATGAGGCCGCCTGAAATAGGGGATGAAACAGTTTCACCTTTGGGTCGTTTTCAAGGTTATTTGGACGTTTCATCAAATATTTACTTAAGGTTGTGCAATCACGATTCGTATGAATCAGGAAATTAATGAAAATTACACATATTCAGATTAATATGATTAATTTTATTTTCTCGAATATTAACGAAATTGTGCTGTTAGAAGATGAGATAAATTGTCTATATATAAAAACATTTTCTTTAAATAAAAGGTTTACTTTTATTTTCTAAATGTGTAAATAAAACAACTACGACTATTTAATAATAATTTAATAGAAAAATAATGTTTTATGTTTACTTAAATGAATTATCAGTACGATTTATTATTAGAACCCTAAACGTTCGCCCTTTCGTAATTGAACAACCTTAAACTGCTAATCATCGATGACTAAAATAGATTCAGAGTAATTTTCGAGAAAAATTAGTTGTATTATTTTCTAATTATGTGAAGGCGAACTAAAAGGGAAGACAATGGGAAAAATTGCACACTAATTTCTATAATTTAATCTGGCTTCGCAATAATCTAATATCAAACAACTAGCCGCAATAAGATTTCTGGATAAACGAGTAAATGTTCCTCTAAATAGGTACGTTCTACGAATAAGAGATAATATATGGATAATATCAGGGTATTAGCCGGACGCAGAGCTGTAATTTATCGATTGTATTATCTCATAAAACTCTTATTTTAAGGGAGATTCATGTCTTATAAGACAATTTTTATTACGATGAACAATTTGATTTCTTAACAAGCGAAATATCTTTTTAATGAACTGCATTTTTAGCGCAAAAATGATTTATTTTTTTGCAAAATCTGTTATGTCATAAATGCATGCTTATATGTAACAATTTAATTCTAATCTGCACATAACTAGCAATATCCAATACTGACATTACATCGACATTCACAAATTTTTTCGATTTACGAAATATAAATTTCATTCAGACATAACTTTGCGTCAAAATTTCAACTAATTCATAATTCATAATCGAATTTCCTACGTATTCCTCCATGCATTCACTTGTACACATTTGTATTTCTAGTTCATACTTCCTACTGCATACAACACCACTGAAAACCGAGCCCAACCTCAATACACCTTTGAACATCGCAATGCCATTTCCGTTTCAAATTTTTCCTAATTTTATACGACCAGGCAGTGATTGAAACTTCTCTTTCATGCAAAGGATTCTATTTCAGCTTTTCCCAACACACCATCTCTTCAATGAAACATAAAAAACCGAGGCATTCCTCTCTGAATTAACGCTGATAAGATCGTATTTAAAAATATTAAATAAATCCATTCAGTTCGCTGAAATCACGCTCCCCGCGACACGTAACCGAACTGACGTTCCGAATAAAGCACTGGCAAAATGGAATCCGACGAACGTGGCGAGCAGCCCGATTACCCGCGGCAATTGGTTCGCCGCTATTTTTTTACCGATTACCGCCGCGCAACATGGCAGCGATTGTTCGCGAGGCAAAATAACAATTTATTATTAACAAGAGTTATAATGAACGCCAACGCTCGTGTGCGTATTGATTTACGGGCGCGCGCGGGCTTAGCATTTACCCACTTTGCAAATTCAACCCAGATATCGCATTGTCCGAAAGGAGGTCGACATGCATTATGAACGCGGGGCGTAGATTCTTAGGGGCGGAAAACTCGTCTTCCCGGCGCGACTCGTATTTTGTTTCTTTTCCTTTTGCGTGAAAGCGCGACTATTTGTGGAAACTGTTCGCATGTTCGGGAAAAATATCGGGTCCCGGAGAAATCGACTTTCGACGTTTCGCTAAGTGTGGCGGAATGGCGAAAAATAGGGGAGGCTTTTCGGATCTTGGCAGATGTGTTTTCGATTGAGCATTTGGTGTGTCGCAGATTGCGATTTAAATGGAGTTCTGCGGTAATTTTGAAACGCGGCTTTGAGTCGAGCGAAATTAGAGATTTCGCTCGGTTAGAGATTTAAGGCGAAGATGGGCGTAATTTATAGAAATAGGTGACGTTGCGAAGGTATGCGGAGCGGTTGGGGTGGAGGGGGTGATGAGAAATATGAGGAAATTTTGACGGTGAGGTTTTGATGATGGTTTCGTGAAATTAAAAAGAAAGAGGGAAAATTAGGTGAAGTGTGGTAAAAAAACGTTTTCATTTTATGCCATCGTTTATTATGAGAACGTTTTGAACAAAATATATATATATATATTAAAGGTATATAAAGATATTAAGAAGTACCAAGTTTGATAAAGATTCTGCTGATAGTTTTCAAAAAGAATTGATTGCAATATATTTTTTAAATGCAAACATTCATCGTAAAATAAATCACATACGAACCTACTCAAAATAAATTCAGCTAAATAACACATTAGGTTTTAGGTTATGCAAATTTCGAGAAAAATCAAACTTAAATTTATATAACTCAGATGAATTTTGTTTCCTTCGCAGAAAATTGTGTTAAAACGAAATACATTTCAACAAATTGAGAACATGTTTTTTAATAAACAGTGACTAAATCTTCTCAAAAAGTGACAGTTTTTTAGTTCTATTTACACCCATCCACAATATTAACGATCTATTAGTAAAGCTTCACAAATTGGATGCTTGGACTAAAATTAATTGGCTCGGTTTATTAAAACTGCTGAAATTGCATAGACCCGAAAACGAGTTTCACATCGCATTTCGAATGCCAACATTTATGAAATTAACTTCCTAGCTGTTCATTAAAATGTACAACATTTTGACAGAGTATTACGAAGTAATACTATTACGAATACATGATTGTAGGAATTTCCTATTATATTTTGTATTAACCTTCCGCCCTAATAATAATCGCTAATCTAAAACGTTCATAGGAAAAGTCTAAATCATCAGAATTACCAAAAAAATCTCGGAGTTTTCCATACATTACATATATGACCAAATGACCAACTTTTTAAAGTAATTTTTTAAAGAATCTATCCAAAGAAATCGAAAAATAATTCGTTTCTCAATACATCCCAACTTGCAATCCCTATACTGACATTCCTTTAATCCAAAATCCTAGATATATATCTAGACCTTCTATATTAAGAAAAATATATCAGAAAATTTTACTTCATCATTAATTCTCGACCTATCATATCCTATTTGGGCATAATATTAAATTAGTTAATGACCAGTTTCATTTACTTTAATGTATAATATTTTATATAATAAACGAATACTGAATACAATAAAATGCCTTTCTCTTCAAAACCTCATTTTACATTTTGAGTTCGCAGCGAAATTGCGCCAAAACGCCGCGAAAACAAAGGTTCTTCCACGCCATCGGTCGGAAAACAAAAAACGACTCGCCGAAATGGCGCGCGCAGCCGTTTGTCCGTTTCGTATTTGATTATCGCGAAGACATTCGGGCCTGTTGATTAGACCCGAGCGTCGGCATTTCAGCGCCCATCCACGTCTGGATCCGGAAAATGCAATTAAACGCGAGCGTATTGCCGGAAGACGGATTCGCTTGCGCGATATTCCGGCTTGGTTTCGATGTTATCTTGAGGTCGCGCGCGCAACTTTTCCAGCGCCGGAAAATAAAGGGATACGCCACGGCGAAGAGGCGAGCGCTTTTTGGCCGGATGCCAGGGTAACTCGGTTTGCGTTTTTCGCGCGGTTCCAAGACCGATTCATTTTGTATCGCTTTCAGCCCAGGACGCGACATGAAAGACCGTTCGATTGGGATCGCAATTTTTCGCCCGCGTCTTCGTTATGCGCGATATTGTGCGTTTCAATGGCACATGCAAATTTCGCCTTTTTGAATTCTAGTTGACAGTCTAGATGTAAATGCAGCTGAGCGCAGTTTAGTGGAGTTTTTTCGATGGGGTGAAGTGTACTGTCGAATGATAGGGAATGGGAAAGTCTACATTTCAGGTGAAATATTGGAGGCGAGGTGGCAAATTGGTGATTTGCTATTGTGTAGCTTGAAATTGTTTTCAATAAAGACATATACATTCTTAAAAATAATCGGTTGACAATGAAATATCAATCCTTTAAATATCGTAAGAATCCTTTAAAATATAAAGGAATATCCTTTATTTTTAAAGGAATTAAATATTAAACAAATCAATTAAAGCGGATTTATTTGAAATTAATTTCAAATAAATCCGCTAAACTTTAAAGTTTTCAGTGTGTAGGACTTATACTCTATTTTTTGAGAGTGTAGGACTTATACTCTATTTTTAGAGTGTACCTATACACTCTAAAAATATTATGTAAAATCAGAATTCGACAACCGGAATCTGCATATCGCAAATAGAGTCGACTTGTCCCAAGTAGAATTCTACATCCATTTCATTTCAACTACTTTTAGCTAGTTGCACATATTTTTACAATAACTTAACCAAACTATTTGATCGCTCGAACCGAACTTTAAGTTCGCGGAACCAAATCGTTTCGATGGCCGTTTTATGCGCATCTCATAACGTGAAACATGGTACTCGTAGGTGGAAGTTGCACGAAAACAAAAGGAAGTGGTACTCTATAATAAATATCTAAAGTTGAATCTCCAGTAGAAAAACACTCAAAGAAACGTTTCTACAGCGAAATAAAACTGCAAGTAAATTCGCGGAGACCGTGAACCGTTCGAAATACGAGTCGAAACTGAAGGTCATAAAACCAAGGGAAAAGCGGCGAATAAATCAGAGCCATAATTTCCAACCACGCACTTGAAGTTTTTCGCACGGCTGTTTAATTTCCGTTCAGTTTGATCGCCACTCAGTCGCGTCCCACTTGAAATTCGAGACAGCGCGAACATGTGCGCTTTTCCCGCTCTCGCGGTCTCTCTTGGTCTTTCCTTCCAGATGGCGCTGCGTCTCTCCATTCGCTCGGTATTTATTTTCGTGGGGCCGCGCGCTTCACTGTATTTTTATATTGTCGTGTCAAGTCTTATCAGAGACGTATTGAGAACAATCCGTGACGCGCTCCAAAACAAACATCCCGGATTTGATTCCTCGGAAAAGTTTGATTTGCAGTTTATCGAGTTGACTGTTGCTTCCGTTACGATGCTGTTTAGATTTTTCAGCATATGTAGCTCTCGGAGAAAAAGTTGGTTAACTTTGTTTCAAATGCGAAAATAATGATGCGTTAGGGAATTTGATGAAAAATTTACTTTTAGGTTATGTTTATCCGAATTTAAGTTTGACATAATTTTATTCTTATTCTAAAATTCAGTGCAACAAAAAATTGATTTTCAACATTTCCAACTAAATCAATACGTTTCAGTATGTCAGATATGTCGAAAATGTTCCATTTCTACTAAACATTGAAACAAATCCAACATTTCATAAAAATTTCCATTTTAAAAGTTATTGGTATAAAAAACCTCCGAATTATTCGAATCTTTTTCAAAGGTCAGAATGTCTTTAAAAACTTTATTTTTTAATAATAAAGTCCCCAAATGTTCGAACCCCTTAATTTTCAACCCAAACTTTTCCCATAGCCAAACATTCATTCCGAGCAAATTTTAGTCGTCCCAATTTCGTCGACATCCTCTTAAGAGTTCTCACCCGATCAAACTCGGCCGATAACGTAACTCCCCTCACAACCACGCTTAAGTCGGCGTTTGACGGCGAGCCGAATTTAATTATTGCCGCGGCATTATCGTAAGTAACGCGGGCTTTTATATCTGCCATTCGGCAAAGTACAATTTAATTTCGCGAAGCGACCGGAGCCAGCGCCATCGCGTTAAAACTTTTTACGATTCAGTAGTCGCGGCACACCGGTGCGCCTAACGAGTTAAAAGAGTCCTTCCGCTGGGATTAAACGCGCGCATTTTCCCCGGATCGTCCGCTCCTTATTCGCCGACGGTTCCCGCGATTTTCCCCCGCAGCCCCCCTCCTACGGTGCCCCCGCGACGTTCGATCGAACTTTCCGTCACGCTGGACACGGGCTTCATATAAATGATAATTTACCGTCCATTTATTTCCACCGAGCAGGCTTTCACACGCGCCTTTTATGTCGCGGACGAACATCTCGACGAATCGTTTCGTTAAGGTCTAAACGACGCCGTTTCCAACGCAGAAATTGAAACTAAGACATCGCTCCCGCGCATTCGTCCGGTCTCGGAGAATTGCGCTCCGAATGACTTTTTGTGTTTTTTAGGAATTTTGTATTCACACAGTAAAAAACAGGCATTAAGACACACGAAAAAGCGCTTAATTCGTGAAAATTGTCTTAAATTAAGACGCAATATGTCTGATTTTAAGACATATTGCGTCTTTTTTAAGATGTCTTAAAAATGTCTACAAAAAGTGTCTGAAATTAAGACACATGTTTTAGCGGTGCATACACGGAGAAAAAAAGATTAAATTTTTGTATATAAAATTCTTCTAGAGTTAATTATATATTTATCCCAATTTTTCATATACTGTATTTGAATTTTTGTGATTACTTACGTATAATCTTATTTTTCTATACTTTATACGAAAATTTCATATACTTTTTTTCTCCGTGTACTGTGCAAAAGTTTAATAAATTTGTATCAGCATAAATTAAGGGTCTCCGCCAAAAGTTGAAGGTTTCGGACCAAAATTATAAAAAAATAGCATAAGTTTTCAACGAAAAATGTTTTATAAATTTGAAGATAAAGGGTTGCAAATGTAGCCGCACTAAAATTCAGACCGGCTGACAAAATATTTGATGCATGGTGTTATTTTGTCAAGAACGTCTAGGCTTAAACTTAGATTTTACTAAAAAATAGTAAATTAGTAAAAAATAGTAATTGTAAACTATGTTACCTAAATTACTGTTTTATTTGGCATAGCATAAATTTACTAAATTATCTCGGTAAAACAGCAAACTTGCTGGCTGGTTGCGAATCATATTAGCCAATATTTCATTAACATTTATACATCATTGTTATAAATATTCACAAAGAAATTGTAAAACTTTGACAATTCCGTTTGTAATGAAATATGACTTTGTGATTAGTAGTTCAAATCAAATATTCAACCAACTTCAGTAGTTAATAATTTTCGAATTGAAACATTTATGAAAATGCGTACTTTTACGAGAATCGAAATTAATTTATCCGACATTTATTATTAGATATTCTACTTGTTGTATATGGTGAATACTATTGAAATGGGAATTTTCTTATTTTGCGGAAATAATGAGAAAACAACGGAAACCTCAGCTTTCAATTATTGGTAAAGCAAAATTAAATTAGCTATAACAGGCTATGCAGCAAATCACTCAGCTTTTAATACTATAATTAGCGAAATATCGAAACTCAATCATCAGAGCCTGGATATATAAAAGAGTTAAATTGCTATTTTTAATATATAAAATACTTTTATATATTATATCAGTATAAAGGCCTAAAGCAATTGAATTTAATAAAACTATTTTTAGTGAATAATAATTAATAAAATTGCTTAAATAATTGCAAATTCAACGACTGAACTTGTTTCAACTTTGATATTTCTCTAAAAGTTTCATTAAGATTGCATTAATTATATCAAATTTTCGACTTAAAACATCGTTAAATTGGTAAAGAGCAATAAAGTACCATTTATCTTCGCGTTATTTGTCAATTATAAGCTTTTTTTCTCGAAAACCAGCTTGTGAATTGATTTCTAGTTTTGTTTATCTCATTGAAACAAGTTCTTCTTTTTCAAAGTTCATTTTTTAAACATTCTCATAAAAAATTAGTTCATACCTGAACATTCTTAAGAATCGATTCGTATAATCGAGACGCCATAAAAATTGTCTCAACAATTCTTGGAAAACACATTCAACTGTCAACCCAACCAACATTTCAGTTTTAAATAATTAATAATAGCCCAACTTAAACATGAAAATCGTCCAACAATCCACATTCGCCAATTATTTACAATGAAAAATCTCGCTGACATAACGCCTCTCGATAAAGAAGTTTAATTTGGAAACCCGATTAATATTTGGAAATCCGATTATAATCGGGGTTCACCCCCGTCAACCCCAACCCAGCCATGAATTCGAAATAGCGCATTCGCCGGCGAAATCGCGCTGCCGGACAATTTTCAAGACAAACATCGCGGACGGTAAACACAGCCGCGCCCGCGAAATTAGATTACGAAAAAACGGCAAAAATGCGCCCGTCAGTTGCATTTTTTGCGCCGCGCGCATAACCTACTTTATTTTCCATTCAAATTAAATTGTCGGCCGCGACGAACCGCGCGGAGAACAATTTTAAAATCCCATTTGTCACGGCTTATTAGTCGGAATACGCAATTCGCCCGCGCGGGCCTTTTACCCCGCAAACGCCGTCGTTTACATTTGTCGAGAAGTACCCGGCGTAACGTGGGAATTGATGGCGAAATGGCACAAAGGGCCGCATTGTAATGCACCGGGCTATGCAGGTACCCAGATGCACGCGGCCGAAACGCGAACGTACGCTGCAAATCATACAAATCAATCGCGGAAACGTGTATTGTTCGTCGCAAGGCCATATCAATCTGCAAACGTTTCGTTATTTTTGAGTGAAAATCCTGTCTTGATATTGACGTTCGAAAACTGCCGGATTGCGACTTTTTCACTTTGTTCACTGAAAAAAAATTGTTAGTTTTGTTAGTTTCGTTAGTTTTGTTAGTTTTGTTAGTTTCATTAGTTTCGTTAGTTTTGATAGTTTTGTTAGTTTTGTTAGGTTTGTTAGTTTTGTTAGTTTTGTTAGTTTTGTTTGTTAGTTTCGTTACATTTATTAGCTTTGTTAGTTTAGTTCGTAGATTCAGTAAAGATACTCCATTAACCTACATATAAATTTTCAGAAAAATAGATTTATTGAAAATATTCGATTCATCGAGTTTTTCAATATTTGTTGGTTTTGTTAGTTTCGTTAGTTTTGTTAGTTTCGTTAGTTTTGTTAGTTTTTTAATTTTGTTAGTTTCGTTAGTTTTGTTAGTTTCGTTAGTTTTGTTAGTTTTGTTAGTTTCGTTAGTTTTATTACTTAGGTTAGTTTAGTACGCATATTCTGTAAAGATACACCATTAACCTACATATAAATTTGCAGAAAAATAGATTTATTGAAAATATTCGATTCATCGAGTTTTTCAATATTTGTTAGTTTTGTTAGTTTTGTTAGTTATGTTAATTTCGTTAGTTTTGTTAGTTTTGTTAGTTCAGTTAGTTATGTTAATTTCGTTAGTTTTGTTAGTTTTGTTAGTTTTGTTAGTTTTGTTTGTTAGTTTCGTTAGTTTCGTTAGTTTTGTTAGTTTTGTTAGTTTCGTTAGTTTTGTTAGTTT
>JABFPB010001851.1:0-22870 GCA_022817645.1 Ceratoteleas bidentatus
AGGATCATCCCTGGAGCGGGAGACGGGGAACGTTCGCCACCCTCTTCTCTAGCCTCGTTTCACCTCCCCCTGCGACCCGTACGTTCGCACGTACTTTGCCTAATACGCTTTTCAATGGCGTTCTCAAAGCCTGGACCCGTTTGCTTATTATTCTACCGCTGGCTGCGGCGAATCATTATCTTCAGTTTTTAGCGTTCCAATTCATCTCGCGCTAATCGCTCGGGAAACTCACCGTCGCCCCGGGCAATTTGTTAGGGTCGCGCGAGTGCGTTTGGTACGTTTGCCAAGGGGTTTCATCGGTAGAAAGTAACATTGGCAATATGTTTCCATTATTTTGCAATATATTTCCAGTGTACTTCGAGTGTATTGAGAATGACTTTCTGAGCCAAGGATATACTAATATATAAATAAGTGATGTATTATTATTACAAGTAATTAAAATAGTCTGTTTGTTAGTGATATTATTTTCTATATTTGAAAAATATAGTATACTATTTCGAATTTAATATTTGGAAAGTATACTTGAGGTATCAAACACATACTAATAGATTTTTTCTTCGTACCCAACATTCACTGTCTATTTAGTGTTTGTTTACTTATTTACAACAACCACTATTTTGTCCCACTGAAAATACAAATTCTTCTAAAGCCAACAAACAGGCAATGTTTGTTGGGTAGCTGAAAAGTGTTTACGTTGTAAAAACTAGATGTTTAATTTTAAGACACGTTGGTAAATAGACGGCAAAAGACAAGACATTTTTCACGAAATAGACACCGTAACTGAATAAACGTCTAAAAATTAGACACTTACAAGGCTATATTTTTTCTAGCGTAAAGCTGTCGACTGAAAGAAACAATGAAAAGATTATATGTGACAATGACATTGTCTAACATTTATAATTAGACAATGTCATAATTTTTGGCTTCAGTACTGCTATTTTAAATTGAATACTTGTCACTGCATGTCGCGGTAACATTTATGTATAAGCGTTTGAACAATTGTTTAATAAAAATTATTGTTCGGAATATCTTAAAAATATATCGGTTTAAACCGATACAATTTTCAGAAATGAGACTGATGGTTCAAACCGATAAAATTTGCTTGTTCAAGTAGGGTGTGTCGGTTGAAACCGATAAATTTGTAGTAAAAAGTAACGGTGTTTTTGAAGAAACGCGATACACTGAGAAAACTAGATTGCGCAATCATGATATCGAAATCTCAAGATGATAAAGTTTCACCATTTAACACTTTAACGGTGCAAGCTTCTCCCACCAAAACATTATGGCGGCCGCTTGTGGAGACACTGTTATCACTGTAAAAATAAGTGTTTTGTTTTCAAACGTTTGGTGTAGTCGATTTTAAAACACTTAGAAGCGTTTTAAATGTTTTCAGAAGAATTAACATGGGGAAATTTTAATCACTTGAAAGTGTTTGAAAATCGACTACACCAAACATTTGAAAATAAAACACGTAGAACTCTAGTTTTTAGAGTGATGACAACAACATTGGAAAGAATGAGACAAACATAGGTTATCTATGTGTTCACACCGACACGGATCGGTGCGGCTGCACCGTTAAAGTGTTAATTAACGAAACCCGCGTCTCGCTCTCACTATGGTGAACTGTTGACAGCTGGCCCGTTACATATATTGGTTCATTTTCGCAGTAAACCTAGTAAAAATTGTAATGATTCTCTCTTGTATAAATAAATAAAAAGTCTGAAATTGTCTAAAAATGTCTGAAAAATGTCTGAAAAAGTTTGAAAAAAAGTCTGAAAGGTCCCAATTTTGACACCGTCTGAAAACGCCTGACCTGCAGTATTCGGACTGCAAACTTTTCGGACATTTTCGCACTTGTTTGGGCAATTTCAGACTATTTCAGAGAATTTCAGACTTAAATTACGAGTCCATAATTATCTGATAAGCTCTCTGAAAAAGTCTGATATTCTCTGAAAACATATGAAAATGTCAGATAAAGTGTGACACCCCCGTTAAAAATTATCAAAACTGGGACTCGAACCCCCGACCTATGACACAGAGGTCTGGAAGTATAACAACTCAGCCAAAGTCCTAATACTTACAAGACTCGTTCAGAAGTTCTATTTACATTCGTAATTTAAAAGTTTGAAAATGTTAGACTTTATCTGAGAATTTCATAAGTTTTCCGAGAATATCAGACTTTTTCAGAGAGTTTTTCAAGTTTTTTAAGTTTGAAATTCTCTGAAAAAGTCTGAAATGGTCCGAACAAGTGCGAAAATACCCGAAAAGTTTGCCGTCCGAATACTGCGGGTCAGGCGTTTTCAGACGTTTCCAGACGTTTTTAGACATTTTCAAGCATTTTCAGACTTTACTTATCACGGGTCGGCACATATCTGAAAAAATCTGAATAGGTCTGAAACGGTGTCAAAATTGGGACCTTTCAGATTTTTTTCAGACTTTTTTCAGACTTTTTCAGACATTTTCATTTCTACAAGGGTTTAAAAAAAGCTATAAAAAGTCGTACGTATTATTATTACTATTATTGCTAATATAGTACTAGTATCTTTAAAACAGTTGTTCGTTTCGGTTAGTCTAACTGAATTGTCATATGTTTTTTTTATTCTACAACTAAATTTGAATTAAATAAAATTTTCTATCGATATTTTTACCAAAAAATAGATATTTCCTTAAACATGCATAATCATATTTCATCGATTTCATGAAATCATATTTCTATTCCAGTTAAATATATCTTTGTAGTAAACAGAATACATAATGAATATAGGAATATTGGTATGCTTGAATTAATCATATCTCATTTAATCACTGCAATTCGGACTGCAATTATATTCTGATTGATTTAATCAGAAATATGAGTGTGTCATCATTTTTTTCGGACATTTTATTGCGAACTTAAAGTTTCATTATTTGTACAGTTTGATTCGTTACTTTCATTTTCTTGTACATATAAGTTTTTCATAACACCCAGAAAGTTACGTATTTAGTGATGAACTAATTAACGGCATATTAAACACAAAATTATGAATATATGTCAAGAACTCAATTTAATTGTGTATACACTGTACACCCGTATATAGAGTAGTCATAAATTTGCATTTCTACTGGAGTGGCTTTCATATATAATTCATTTGACACCTTTAGACATTCATTTGATTAGAACTACCAGTCATTGTAATTACATTTTCTTTTTCTTTTCCTTGAGGGACTAGGAATAACTAGGAATAATTCGATCCCCTAATTCCGATAAATTCATTCCAGAATGAACTGATTTTCCACAATAAGGATCTTCTATTATACGAAAACTAAAAATACGCGAACTCCTTTCTTTTCAGAAATACCCATCCGTCTGATTTTTCCCTTCAAACTTCTCTAGAAATAAGAACATCAAAAAAGCTTCCCGTTTTAAACGTTACCACAAATTTTAATGATTATGAATTGATGAATTAAAGAATGATTGGAGACATTTGTCATTATGATACGGAAATATCCAAGAAAATCCAGTGTTATACGAATTGATTGGGAATTTCTAAGCGACAGTCATATTTAATTTAACTGTAGGAAATTTTCACAGAAAACATTAGGAAATGTTTTTCTGCGACAATTCCTACAAGATATCAATGATTGCTAACTTTAATAAAATGCCTAACAATTCCTAAATCATTTCTGGAATCGAATATTAGATTTTCCCTTTCATCACAACAGTTCCCAAACGATCTGTACGATGAAAGTGTGAAATAGTATATTTCGTACCAAGGGCGCAAAATAGATATTTGTCAAATGAGGTGCGAACGATATTTTTTGTCTTACCTGTATAAAAGATGAACGTTTTGAGTGTCTGTATAGAGGGAGCAAAGTTGTTCTTTTCCGCCCTAGGGTCTTTTTTCCACCCGATCATTTTCCGCCCTCGGGCGGAAAAGAACCACTTTGCGCCCGATATAGGCACGAAAAGGTCATTTTTTGTGCACGTACGACAAAAAACATTTTTTAATCATCCAAATCTGCAGGAACCTTCAACCCGGGTCCCCAACCTTCCACCAGCCCAATGCAGTGTCGCTGTCTCAAACGCGAGTTCCAAATTCGCATAACTGCCAGTCTTCAACTTTGCGCGCTCAAACGGAATAAACTTGTTATCGGACTCAAGTTAAACATCAGCGATTCGCCGCGTGTTTGCTATCGCCAAATAGTTGCGCCAACAGCGAACGGCGCTTCGCGTTCAAACGAAATTATGAATCGTCTTTTTGCCTCATTGTCCCCCATCGGGCAATTGTTCCTCGCCGCCTTTGTAGCGCCGTGCAGTTTTCATTTCGCCTTGGTTCACGCACACTACTCTGTAGCTGCGGTTACATACACACCGAGTACATGAGGGCGGAATGCGCGCGACGCTCCTCGCCCGGCGGGCGAGGGGGTGGCTGACCGGATTGGCAGCGCCTATTCGGACGAGCTCACCACGCAGCCGACAATTGTGCAGACACTTGTCAGCGGACAATCCCGATTGTAAGGAGACAGCCCGGTTGCTGTTTGTCAGCGCAAAGTATCTCTATTGCGCTGGCAAACCCTCCAAAGGGCCCCGGGGTTTCGAGGGTCAATGCAATCTCTCTCGGGGCGAGAGAGACTTTTATAGCGAAAAAGTTGACCAAATCCACCCTCGACCAATTGTCTGCGATTGCCGAATTTAAGGTCAGGGCTTCGCGACACAGTTTCAGCGAGGGATTTTCGCGTTTCCGTCTCGAAAGGCTCTTTGCCGTTTTTATCGGGAGAGTAATGAAAGACGAGCGGAAAGCATCAAAAAGTAGACGAACTGGCTCTTTAGGCGAAACTGTTGTGCAAGTATAATTAAAAGTTTCGAGAGCAAAGGGAATGTGATTGCAGAGCCCGATTTAAGGATCGCCGTGCGCCGTGAAAGGTGTTCGGAAATGCACTTTTCGGCGTCACCGCTGAGGCAGGATTAACGTCGATTCACGAGGCGCCGGGGTGTCGTTGCGCTTAATATGATTCTGGGATAGCCGGGTCCAAGTTTTCTCATGAATTCGCGATGGAGAAACAAGTTGTTGGGAATCGTTCGCGCGTTTTAAAAAATATTAGGTTGGCGATAAGAATACAGTGCCTGATAGAGAAGTTAGAAAAGCAATAGGATTCATTGATTTGGACCTAGACGGTTTTTGTCCGACGTATGTCGAAACTGCTATAATTTATAATAGGAAATATTAAAAGTGAAGTGACGTTGACGAAAAAGAAACTTGTTGAAGATACCCATATAGACCTCCACGTAGAATCCACATGGAATCCATGTGGATTCTACGTGGAGGAACATTCGGACGTATAGATTCGACGTAGATTCTTCGTCGAATCTACGTGTTTTAGAGATGTGTCTGTTAGGGTAATTTTGTTCAATTAAAGTCCAACAAAGTGTATAGTTTACAATGCATGTCTTCAATTATGATACCTAAAGTAGTCATTTGAAAATCAGTAAATTTCCAAATAAATTCTGGTAATAATTTAAGATTAAATGTGTTACACTGCTTAAAGCGAATAAATTTCATGTTCAATAAATCGGTTTCATTAATAATATTAAGCTTAATTTTACATAAATTTACACAATGCGTCAAAATGCATTAAACGACTTACTCCAAAATGTGTATACCTATTTTACTCCTATTTTTTACTGACATATACATAAAATGCTAACAATTAAAGCTTTCTTTTCAATTCTGCGATTACTTATTTCACCTTTAACCACTTATAAGATTTTATTCTCATTATAAAAGCAATTATTCTTGGCTCAATATGAAAGGGAAAATCCACATTTGATTAGAATATTCCTCTCCCTATCAGTCATCGCTTTTTATCGGCATTTTCGCGGCGAAAAAGTGAGATTCCCGTCGGATATCGACAAGCTCGAAACAAAAACGCCGCATTACGCTCTTCCCTCGAACTAGACTCCAAATCCTGCGTGCGAAGAATTTCGCGCGAACGCCGTCACGATGGGATTATCCGTAGAATTTCCGAGAACTTGTACTTGCGGTGTTCGCGCAGAAGCGTTGCATAAAATACTCGGCATTTCCAGGATCGACGTGTACCGCGGTGTAACCGCTCATGTGGAAACTTGAAATCGAGTAACGCGTAGAAGAAGAAACTCATCTTCCCTTCGTTTCGCGTGTGATTCGAAACCACAAATATTTGCAGAGAAGCGCCGCTCACTTGACTCAACTGAACTCATCCAGCGGCCACTTTTCTTGCCTTTTCTCGCCTGCCATTGCACCTCCCCTCCCCCGAATTAAATCAAATCCTTACAGGGCAAAAAGCGATTCCGACGGCTCGCGAGTCATCTATTCTGAAACAGCGTCAATTATGGTTACAAGGCACGCGTTTCTCGAACCGCGATAACTTTTCCATTAGGCTGTGCAGTTGGTTGGCTGCGATAAGAATTTTGGTGGAGAGAAAAAAAGTGCAACCTTCTTAGCCGAAAGTTAATGCGATCATTATCGCTGTTACTTGGAGAGCTGAAAAACACAATTGTGTTGATTCACTTGATCGATTCTACGTGAACGAACCACTCCCATAATTTTGTCGACGCCCAACTGCTCAAACTACTTTCTTCTCTATAAAAAGGCTCGGCTTCCCATGGTACGATGGCAAAAAGTGATTTCGACCGACGAGCGTAGGTACGCTCTGAAAAGCGTTCTGTTCGAGCGAAAAGCGTTTAAATCCAGAAAAACCGACAAAACCGTTTCGCTAGTAAACGATGATGGTTCGTAACAACGGCGTCTTTTTAGACGAAAACAATTCGCAGTTTAACGTGATTTTATCGATAATACAAAATTCAGTTGCTTTACTGATATACAAAAGAATAATTGTGTTATGGAAAAAGAAGTATTTACTGTTAGAGTTTCAGAATGCAACATCACGAAGAGCTGTTTGGTTTTGAAAATTGGATATTTGTCTACTGGATGTTGTACATTGGTGAAAACTCGGAGTTATTTACAATTGCGGTGAAACAAATTATCTGATTTCAGTAAAAACAGACAGAAGTTTATCTGAATGCAGAGCATTGGTATTGTGAAACCTAAACGTCACTCTACCAACAATCCTTTTTATAAAACCGTGCATAAAAATTTCCATCAAGAGAAATTCCGACAAAGCTTCTTTTACACCGATAATAGGTAACTTTGTATTAACATTGTTCAACGAATAATGCAATTTAAAAAGACTGCACAAAATGTTTTATCGAGTTTAATAAACGCTTCAACTCGTCAACGATATAATCACCTAAACCGCGATCTCTTCATTCAAAAGGAATCTTTCATGAAGTAAATGTAATGTCCGGCACTCCGGCGTCCACAATTACTTGAAGCATTAATAATCATTTTGATTAACTCGAACTATACATGGTATCATAAATATCGTTATCGTCTACGTCATCCAATCTAGACTCATATTTGTTCAAATCTAATGAAAACAAATGATCGGTGCTCCGTATACGGTTGATTGTCGTCGTATATTGTAACTACAGTTGTGCGACTAGCAGTGAGCTACAGAACTGTCATTGCAATTGATATTTTCAATAAAGATGAAAACTCTCTAACGCTTACTGAAATGCAAATGCATACTCTTGGTCAATGCAATATTTTACCTTCACACACAAGAAATTGCAATTTTCCCGGGCTGAGTACAAATATCCAGAAACGGTTATTACTTGAATAATTATTTAAACGGAAACTTAATAAATCGCTCTAGCAAAATGCAACTCATTTCCCTTCTCTCTTTCTCTCTCATTTCATCGCTTTTTCTTTCTCTTTTTTCGTTTCGTTTTTGGACAAATCATAGCGCCAATTACCGAATTCGAATTACAATGAACGAGCTCTTTTTCTGCTTAGCATTAACAATTTCATATTGTCAACAGTCCGACAATTCCAAAATCAGGTTAAACGCTGAAATCAGAAATACCAAAAATAGAGGATTATGTTTGACTGGAGACACTCTACCTCGTAAAACATGAGTATCCAAAACTTGTTTTTTGAGGGAAGTATCTTATACGTTCATTTTCTTCCCGCTTTCGTTCTATTATTTTACCCCCCCCCCCCCCTATATATCCCTCGTCATAATTCCCCATCCCTGATACAAATTAAGGTACGAGATCTCGACGCTCTCGGACGTAGAAGAATGTTACGTCGTAACATAAATATGAGGTATAGTAAGAAATAAGTACCTTGTCTCCACGCGAAAATGCTACAGCCCATCTGTGGAAGCCGCACACAAGTTCTTTGCTTGTAATATCTCTTTCCGGATCACGAATAACATTCCTAGTTACGACGAATGAAAAGACTCGCGTGCCACCGCGACCTTGTAGCTGCGCGAATCTATATAAAAGAGCCATCACCGCATCGTGAGAATCATAAATGCAATTATATGTCGCACAATGCCTCTTCTGTATGGCATTTATCTGAAATAATAATAGAAAAAGCGTTAGGCCGTGGTATGGGGCGCGCTCCCGCGGTAACGCTGGTGCGCGACTAATGCTCTTAAGGTGATATGTCTGTTCTGAAGCCACGGAGTTAATGTCTTTTCATCACTTTAATTAGGGAGAGATCACTCAATTGGTTGATTTTGGGAAAGTATGACTCTATAAACAAATCGGTTTTTTTTAAATATTTTCGGCAAAAGTTTGTTTCTGGTGATTTTGTTAATTTTTTTTTTTTTTTTTTTGAAAACGCAAAACAATGTTTTAGCGATAAGTTATTATAAAAAGCATGTCTATAGGATTGACAACATTCTCACATAATGAGAAAATGGATTGATCTTGTCACAAGTATTAAATCAGCTTTTTAAGAAAATTAATTAAAAATATACCTTAAGGCCATGTCCAAAGCAAAGAGGTGGTTTGAGTTGGCGATTTGGCGCGAAAACGGATTTTTTGATAATTATAAAGAAAGTATTAATTTTGCATCAAAATTCGCGCCTTTTGAACTACTTTTCGATTATTTTTGCCAAAGCATTTGCAAGAAAGTTTATTTTTTAGATTAGAAGTCAGCTCAAACGTTTCCGTTTTTGAGCTGACTTCTAACCTAAAAAATAAACTCCGAAAAACGAAAACACAATTTTCTTGAACATGCAATGTTGAATATGATCGAAATTTGGTTCAAACCACGCAGATTTTAATGCAGAATGTCGGAAAAGTCAGAAAATCATTATCAATTCTGCTATCAATTCGACATAAGGAGGTCGCTGTCAATTCCGACACGATCTCCTACATAATGAGAATATTTTGGACGAAAATAGATTGGGGAGAAACAAATTTTATGCAAGAACACGTCAAATAAAAGAAAATCCACCCGCTGGATGTGGAGATAAGAAAGTTTGAAGTAGACAGAAAATTTATCGAATCTATGGAGTTTTTGTATTTTTAACCGGTTAAACAAGGTGCCAGCAATTAGAAATTGAGTATGACAACAGTTAGAGAGAATGTCAAGGAACAGAATAAAAAAGTTGAAAATAATTTCATCTATTATATTTGCATTAATATTAACAATAACGTTTTTATCAATATCGATATACAAAGAGGGTCAACTTTTTCAAAATCTCATTTTTTTTAAACATTTTTGTCACTTTTTTATTACACTGAAATAAAATGTTCAGTAGTAAAATAATTAAATCCCCGTTTTAACATTTGTTTAAACAAAAATTTGTTATAATTTTTTAATTATTTTTCCTGATATTCTATGAGTGGATACGAGTATAATCTGCGCTTTTCGTTTAAATTAGATCCGTTTATAACATATCGTTTTGAGCGCCAAATGCCATCATAAAGAAAATCGTGCCGGAACCTCCTTAATTGGCAACGACGGCGCCGATTAAACAATGACTTAGACGATCTCGCGGCTGAGTTATGAGATCGTTACGTGATTTGTTCGGTTAAGTAATTCGATGTTGCGGGTGCGTTTCATAGGTGACGTCGTAATCATGACGTGGAGATTTGTATTGGATAAGGCGTCAATATTGAAAAACCAATAGAGATCGTTGGGGTGGAAATTTAAAAGGAACAGATCCGAAAGAAAAGTTTGTTTCTAGGTAACTGTATTGATTGGAGAGTAATTAAATGATACTAATTAAAGAAACGAATGCTTATCGATCATTAAGAATATTCGAGCAGAATCTTGTCTCGCTACGGGAAAAAGTCGAAAATTGTACCGTAAGAAAGAGAAGGAGGAAGTAAATGATTTGTTTAATGAAGGTAGCTTTTGGTTTGAATTGAATTAACGATTTAAATAATATCGATATTAATAGAGTATAGATGCATTTCATCTAAATGAACTAGAAAAAAACAAAAATGTGTGTAACATTTATGATTGTATGGCAACAATTATTTCAGCATTGCTGACAATAAAAAAGATGAACTGATTTATTGATGTATGAAGTGTAAACAATTTTTCACATGCGTATAACAAATTTTACAAAACGTAAGAAATATGCTTGCTAGTTCGTTTTCTATTACAGAACAAAATCATTTCAATTTAGAAATCACAGATTTATTTATTGATAACTTTTGCTCTAAATTCACTTTTACTTCTATTTTTCACTAATCATTTAATTTTTCAGTTTGCAAATTGTAAAATCACAATTTTTACTTTAAATTCGATTTCGAATATTTTGCGTATGAAACGTTCACTCTAAAAAGTGCTAGAAATATTGTCGTAGGCAGAGAATCAAACCACGGAGAGAAAACGGAATTCTTTACGAATACGCTTATGGTTCAAAGCGAAATATTGCATGAAACGAGTACAAATCCGAAATGTTCCGTATATCGCGTACAATATTTTTTACTACCAATATATTGGAAAACTGATTCGCCCCCCCCCCCATATGTATGATTCTGGATTTTTCGCTCTCAATGATGAAAACAAGTACATTATTGCGAGAACAATGAACAGTATTTTTATATTCTGTGCTAATATATTAAATTTCAATATTCTATGCTAATATATTAAATCTTCTAATCGCAAGCAATGACATAATAACAATTTAAGATCCTTAATGACCAGCAGAAATCGAAAATTCAATTTTATCGTAATAAAATCGCGTCATATTATAGTCAGATACTTTCAATCATTTTACAGCGCAGAAATTTAATTTCTAATTTGTAACAAAAATATAATTCAGTTCTTCAATATAATCGTATTTAAACGTTATTCATTTACAAGGAATAGCGCTGTGAACACATTTACGGACTATTTGTAAATTGAATAGGGTTTCTACGTATGGTAACTGGATTACAAGTACAGCGATTTTATATTATTCAGAGCGTTTCCGTAGTAAATCTTGTTGAGAAATACTGGTAATGTTTTATTTTGAATACTTATATAAACAGGTACATTTGTCAGTGATACACATAAATGTTTCAGCCATTTTCAGCGCTCGTAATCTACGTAACAAAATGCATTTGAAAATTGTTTTATGATACGAGAACCTCTTCTAAACTATGCTTTCTCTAAGAAAGTTATTTGAAAACAAATGATACACTTAACTTATGATAAAAACATATGATAAAATTCTTTTTATTATATGGAATTACTGTAATTACATTTCGCTAAAAAACATTCAAAGTGGACCGTTTTCGGTAAGGTTTTGATCGTTTTCCGATCTGATTTTGATCAAAACCTGATTGACATTAGATTCGTTTAGTTTGTTTTTTTACTCGAGAATAATAGCGTAAAATGCATCTTATTATTCTAAGACATTTTAATTTCTTTTCAGAGTACATATTTTAACAATGCGTTTATGATTTTTAACAACGCGTTTACGAGAATTGAATTACGAGCAGATTGAATCTAACTGCGTTCTATTTTTGTTTCATTCCTTTGCAAAGTAAAAAAGTTTTAAAAATATTGTACCATCGACGTTTAAATTGGATGGAATTTTAAACCTAAAATAGGTATTCAACATTTACATATAGTGAACGCAGAAACAGGCGTAACAAACTAATTTATCAATGATAAACGATTTCGAGGATGGATGTCGATTTCGATAATGAATTCCGATAGTCCGACGTCCTCTATTATAGTGATTAACAGAACTGCGATATTAGTTGTAAATACGCACATTTGAAATCGCGTTTTACGCACTTTAAAACAGAAACATCAAGTTTCATTAGCCGAAATTGGGGTGAATCAAGTTAACAGCGTCATAATATTCAATTTGTACTTGGAACAGATTCAGGACATTTCGTACATGAAGGAGAATTAAAATTCGTCCAAAATAAAAACGGCAAAAAGTAGATGTAACTAATTTATACGTGCCGCAGTTTTTTCTACTGCGTACGCGCCGTATATCCTTTTTATGCATAATTTATCACAAAACCCATTTTTAAGGCCATAACTTTTTCTGGGACGAGAAAATGCACAGATTTTATTTGATCTAAAAATACAACTTATTTCCAATATAATGCCACGCAATATTAACTATCGTAACCGCTCCTTAAATTTTAGTTGCAATTAACTACGTTATATTTTTACCATATTTTCTAACAGAAAATAATAATAGCCTGGAATCGATTGTGATCTAGATACTAAAAAGTCCAAACTAAAAGCCTGAATTCCAAAGGAAGTGAAAAAAGTTATTATAATTTGGTAGAAATACCATTCAACTAAATATGTATTTGTTACGAAAGTTCAACACAGCTACAGATAGTACAGAAATTGTTATACTTCACTGAAATTTCATATTGAGAGAGACATTATCAATAATATGACAAATTAATTGCCAGAACAAAATGCGTATCTTAAAAGTATTCGCGATGATACGATACAATTCCAACAACACTGATACAAATCGGTACGTCAAAGACTAATTAGTTAATCCAATCAAGCAAAACATCGAATGTTTTCGATTCGTTTAAATATGCACATTTATTTGTTTCGCGAACTCTATTATTCAGATTCAGATGTAAATGTAAACGTAAAACTTTTTGCTTCATGTTGCACCAGATTTGTTTATTTAACAATCAAAAAGTTAATTACTTAACGATAGAATCCTATATTTCCTTCCTGCGAAGAAACAAATTCCAATCAGCATTAATTATTCGAAAAGGAATCGTTGTTTACGAAAATCGTAAACTGCAAAAATCCGACTGTAAAAAAATCGCGTTCACTGCAATAAAATAAAATATACTTCAATCTACATCTCATCGAATCACTTAGTAATTTTTATTATTATTAATTTCAGAAACTGAACCTCGCCTGATACTCTCAGAATTACTTTTTATACATTAGCTGCAAAATTGGTTAAAATTAACTGAACCGCGGTGTCGATCAATGTTGAAATGACAGGCGGATTTTATGAAATAAAAGGGGATCATATTTATAGTCTTGATAAAAAAGCGGGCAATATCGGAGCACAGGGTGGATTATGATTATTACACGGGGAAAAGCGAATCATAAAAGTGCACAGAAACGCGGCTTTGTAACGCCGCAGCTCTTTTTTCCGGCGCCGCCGCTCGCGAATGAGACGTTTGACGTAATTTTCCGGCGTCAACGTGGAATCCCGAATTTTTCTGCGAGCGAAAACTTTGCACACAATTCTGTAAAATAACGCGACTGCCGGAGCCGTTTGTTTGGGAAACATTATAGATTCTTCCGTGAAGTTGTACATTGTCTGTGAAACATTACAGACGTTTCAGCGTAATTACGGAATTAGTTCTGGCATCCACTTTTCCGGTACTAACAGTACTGTAACTTTGCGGAATCCGTTTACCAATGCGAGAAATTAATTCCGCGGAATATAACTGCAGAAATGAAAAATTGCTTTCGTCACAAACAAGCTGCAGATAAATGAAAAACGATTAAATGTGATAGGATATTTTGCACTGCATTTCAGTTTCAATTTTTGCATCTTGTTCCTGCGATTATAAGCTTCAGAAACATTTCTCGACTAAAATGTTGTGATGAATTGAAAAAAAAATATTCCTATCAAAGATTTGAACTCAGAAATTTTGAGCCATCAATTTCGTACCTTAGCGAGTGAGCTAATCTGACGAGAAATGTCTGTAATTTAACTTGAGCATAGTTTATAACGATTTTACATCTTTCTATGAGAGTAAAAAGAAATTAGTTTTGACTACAGACACGTTTATTTAATTAATAATAACAATGAAAATTAATTAATATACAAATGTAAATAAATTGTTTGTTGGACGAATTGTACATTTAGCATTGAAAGAATTCATTTTAATTTACGTTAGAACATTTATACGAGCAGCTAAAATCTCAAAAAATAGTTTCCGAATTGAAAATCATTCGTTGTGCGCCAGTCGTAATTTTCCACAATTCGGAATTCACTGAGAAGAACGTTGAATCATTTTGAATACGATTCTACCTTTTTCTATCGTTTTTCATTTACCGGGCTGGGAATCCAAGCTACGCAAGCAAATTTGTCCGAGGGCCACGTCAATAATATTAAAAGTTTCAAAGACTTTGATTTACAGCGTTAAACAATTCTTTAGTTGCGCAGCTCGAAAGTTTCAGCTACATCAGTCGGACGGTTGTTCCAATTTCGCTTGATTACATTTATTTGTTTAAAGCGGTTCTTCTATCATAGACAAACACATTAACTGCTCGAAAACCAGTTAAACAATTCACTTACCGCGACTAAATTTCAACTTGTTACAATCAACTCTTAAATTTGACAAAAAAATTCGATGCGTAAAAACCGCAGTATAATCGCATGATAGCGGATAAATGAAGTATGATTGAAATGCAAAAATAGTTAGTTTAATTAAAAAAGTGCATTTTTCAGGTCAATTAAAGTGCTATGCGTTTTCGTCGCAGTTCATATCGCAGTCAGTGAAAATATGAAACAATTTTGTGCCATCTATTTTTACATTTTACTTTGCGCTATTTGAAAAATGTGCGCGAAATGAAATTTCTTCTCGTCCGAGTTAACAATATTCCGTAATTGTGCTGTATCGGCTTGTTTAATAAAAGCATAAACCTTTTCATTACTCGCACACAACGTTATAAACCATCCCCTTTATAAAACCAATGAAATTACAAACAAACGAAAAATTAGCTTAGCGTGCAAAGCATCAGAGTTTAATTAGATACTCGTATTATGTTTTGCGTTACTTTATAACAGTTTTATGAGCTAATTCAAAATTTAGTCCCGCTTAAAGGAGATAACGAGATTACTCGCAAGTCCATCAATAAAGAGGAAATGCACAAAAATAATTAACGAATGAAACACGATTACCCATCACATTTATTCAATAATTAAACACCCCTTGTCGCTTTTGACGTTTTGCAAGTAAATGTTGAGATACGCTGAGTGAATTCGAACGCCTTGTCAGCATCATTTAGAATAATAAAAAGACAAGTGTCTCGTTACAGACGTTTTTAAAGACATTCTGACATTCCTCGGCTTCTTTTCTACTAAAAATTCGTCGTATTCCGAGCCATTATTCCCGTCTTTTTATCCAACTTTTCTTAAAGAGTAGACGTGTACTTTCTTCTAATAAAATAATACATTCCCTCAGTAACGATTTCCACAACCCTCTCTTAAGGCTTCAAATTCGGGCGGAATTCGCCACACTGTGACATCTCGGAACTTTGCGAATAAAAATTCCTCGGCAATTAAAAGTGAAAAGTTAAACAATTTCTCTACAAAAACGCCGTTCGCCCATCTTCCAACTTCCTGCTCTCGAAAAGTACGTTCCAGCAAAATCCGCGCGAAATTAGAATAAGCCGAACTGCTGCATTGCAAAAGACACTTTTACCGGAGAAAAGCGCCGCCCTTATTTTTGCCTTCTTTTCGCCGTTTTTTTTTTTTTGTTCATAAAATCCATTACGCTCCCGTACACACGTCCATTATTTATTTGCAATTATCATTTCAAATTCAAATAGAAGGAATATTTATGACGCGCTTTACATATTCACGAGTCGGATTTCGCGCACGTGCTTCCGTTCTAAACATTATTTAACAATAACACACAATGATAACACGCCATCATCCCGCGCTGAATATTTTAACCGATTTTAATAAGAACTTTTGCCAACGCAACATATTCCCGGGCACTCCGCAAAGCCGCTTACTTATAATCATTTTGGCAAAAATTTTGCTCTCGCGACGGTCCCGAAATTCGCGCAAATAGGGTTACGGTTGCGCGGCGTAAAGTTTGTCCGGCCCGTTTACAGGAATATACCGCGCGACATCGACAGTCCGTTTATCCCGAAATCCCGTTCCGAACTCGGGCCAAAGTCGAGTCGTTTGAGAAAATCATCCCCTGGAGCTTTGTTGGCTTTTGGGGCAACTTTTTCCTTCTCATCTATCATTTAAAAATGTCCATTGACCAAAACTTAAAATTTTTACCCAAAGAACCCGAAAAGAACAAAAATATTATACTTTTAAACATGTAATATGAATGCGAAATGAAAAAATAACAGGTTCTTCTTGTGAGAACTTGAGACCGTTTGTATCAACCAGTTTTCTCTCCGTGACAGTATGAAACTTGAGTGCATTTCTTAGAGTGTAAAAGCGAGACGTCGATTCTAAACTGTATCCGAAATCATCATGCGGAACATGAAATGAAAGAAGAAAAATGTCAAAACGGAGATATCCATTTTGCACCACAACCGCTATTTTACGTGTTAAAAAGTAACAAAACTGAAAATTCTATGCAAAACAGGAAACCAAATATCTTGTCCTTCGAGCACCAATTTGCTTGTTATCCTCAACCTCATCGCCTAATCAGCCCGGACCCATAACAATAATTAGGTTACACTCAGGCGCACCTCGTTACCGCCGACAATTTTCGCGCGTGATTGCGCCGAATTTCTCGCCCGCGACGGTTCCTCTCTTCTCTCCTCGTGGTGCACTCCTGACGCTCCACGGAGACAAAAATACCTCACTATTCTTTGCACTGCCCTTTTTCCGTTAATTGAGACCAGCAGATCCTGATAATCAATTCCAAAACAGCTGCTGAACATTTCAACTGCCAGTGCTATATTCCAATACAAGAGTTATTCCTCAAACAAAGTTCACTGAAAAAACTGCTAGTATACACCAACCAATTTCCTCCAAATAATTTGGTCCTAAAACCAAATTTTGGTTACTACAAATAATTTGGTTCAGACAACCAACTATTCAATTCCATTTCAGAAACCACAACATTTGGTCACAGTCCCCTCCAATTTTCCTTCTCCCAAACCGCGTCACCAAACCTGGATCCTGGATCCACTACCACAGTCCTCTTTCCCCTTTCAGTGTCTCCCAAGAAACCTGAATCCTGGTACCAAACCGTTCCTCTAATCCTTCCACCAGCAAACTTCCACTCTCGCCTAACGATGGCTACTGAACAGCATCTGCTTTGCCGACATTACTGTAACAGCCAAGATTATCAGGGTCCGCTGAATCTCTCTCTCCCCTTCGTCTTTTCTCCAACCCTGGTCAGCCGCTGAAACCGATAGACCGTTCGCGGCGACCATAAATCAATGTTTCCCTTTAAAGCCACTCAACAAGTGACGCCTCGGCCGGGTCGCGGCCCGGGTGCGGACCCGCGAGTCGCGTCGCCGCGAAACGTCGATACGGCGTTTCGCTCCGGGTGCCGCGCCGTTATAAATACCCTTTCGGCGGAGGTGCGCGCGGCATTGATCAATGCACACACGCGCACCCCCGGGGACGACAGCCCTGGGGCGCGATTGCGGCCAGGAACGGCGCCTCGGCATACCTGTTACACCTGCCGTGGTCGCGGTAAACAAAGCCTCAGCGCAGCGCGGGACGGGCTCGCGCGCACATGGTGCCCGGGGTCGCCTGGAGGTCGCGCCCAACGGGGACGACGCTCAGCTCGGCTGCGAGGCTGCTGCCACCGGCGTGGACTGCGCTGTCGCCCCGACCCGGCCAAACAGACCGAAACGCAGGCTACCAGTGCAACGACCACGTCCAACACAGAGACCACCACCGCCGCCGCCGTCGCGCGCGCTCGAAGGCGCACGCGTGCTTTGCTGCCTCGGGTCTGCAAGTGTGCGACGTGCAGTGCCGCGGACGACGCGCACTCGAGGGCCGAGCGACGGCGACGTTTCCGAGACTTGGTAGCTGCCTAGATCCACATCGTTTTAACCTTTTTAACCGATAACTATTTTTCAAAGTTTCATTTTTTTCACATTTTTCTAACAATTGTCGCAACAATGGCGTCTAATGAAATCTGGACCTAGTTTTAACGAACTAGCAAAACTAACAACAGTCACCTGTCTACTTTTAGGCTCGTTCGTCATAGTTGAGGTTTTTTCGTCACCTGATTTTTCAGCCACTTTTGGGGTGACCAGTGAAAAGTGCTAAATTCGACATATTTTCAACAACTTGGACATTTTTTTCAAAAATACCCTTATCATTCGCGATATATAGCTGTTAGAATGTTAGAAACATTTGATACACTCGACAGAATGGCTACAGTTTCTTGTTACTTCTCACCACACCCTGTCTTCGAACTTTTCAGAAAATGCTTTAAAGTCCAAAAATCGACCCTTTATAGGCGCCTATAAAAACTGGTGGGTTGAATTAACCCGATGGCAGGTATTTCATCGATGGAAGAAAAAGCGCAAGGAGAGAGGGAAGTTTTTCTATTTCTGATTAGAAATTGAAAATTTTCTACCAGATACTGTGTTGAAGTTGGTTGGTAATTTGTTCTAAGGGTCTATGAGGTTGTGTGTTTTTGTCCAGAGGTGAGAGGTCTGAGTATTTTGAAGAAGGTCAGGATCGCCTGAAAGTTAGGAGAGAAGGTGAAAAGGGAATGCTGCAGGGGAGAAAAATTAGGACCGAAGTTGCGCAACCAATGAGGTTTCCGCAACTGATTTTAAGGGTTCCAACTGGGTAATGGAAGTAGGAGTGGTGTTGGTTGGAAAGGGTACTGAGGCTTGTATAGGAGGTGCGTAATGAGGGTGTGATTATTAGAGAAATTTAATGGGCGAGAAGGGGTGGGTGTAGACGGATTCAGTCGTTTGGAATGATGGAATGTGGCTGATTTGGAATGAGTTATGTAAGGGTCTAATGGGCATAGTCGTTAGAGCAATTGAGTACACGCGAAATCCATTGGGAAATGATATCAGTTAAAAAAGGCCATCAGATATCATTGGGACGGATTTAATTGTGTCTGTATGTATCTGAGCGGTTTTTGATAATAAAGTGGCCGTAATTGCAGTATGATTTTGGAACACCTACATGGATTTGCATATAGCTATAGGGCATCTAATCGTATTTGTAAACTTCAATCATACCACATAAAATTACTTCATTGAAAGTTTCTATACGGTTTTTGACAGTGTTTTTATATGTATCTAATGGTTTATTAATTTTATATGTATTTGTTGACATTTTTAACTGGACTGGAAACTTCAGTGATTCCCCAACATTTCTATCGGTCTCTAACGGTCTTCCGACGTAAAATACTGAACTCATACGCGAATAGAATCCCAATTAAGAATCTGCTGCAATAATTGACACTGGTAAATTTGAATTGGCATGTTTAATCGCTTGTACTATGAATTGGCATCTTTTAAGAATTTAATGATTCGCTTTGGAACTCAGTGTGCTGCAGAATAATCATTTGGATCAATGAGGAAGTAGAACTGAATCGCTGTATTGAAATTCAATGTGGGTTCAAGTGGAGCTCTTCAGAAATGGCTAAGGAATTTTAGATATGTGAATGCACTGAGTTTTTTAAGCTTATGACCAATAAATAGAGTGTGTTTTGACAGTGTTGGAGAGCTAAAGGGTGGTTTTTTGGTAATATTAGGATCTTACAATGTATTTGATTGTAGGAATAATGACAGCGTTTTCTTTCTTAGTGCCCTTTCAAACACTTAAACAATATTTTAAGTGTTTACTTAAGGGCAGAGATTTCTTCCAAAATGATATCTCCAGAAATTGACTGATTTGGAGTTCACTACGCCGTCACGAAAACCAATCGAAAGCTCTAATATAATGACGTGCTCAAAAAATGGAGTTCCGGTGGAGTTTTTATAAACATTATTGCTGCTACGTAGAAAGGAAATGTTTACAAATATACGCCCGGACAGAAAGTTGCACAACAGATGCAGTCACAAACTTTCGTATTCAGCTGTGAGTTCGATTTAAAGATCTTAATCTTTATAAAATGATGTCAACAAGTAGTTTACTACGCGACTAGCAATGGATGGAGACAAACTGTGAATCGATTTATTCCGCAAAAACTCTATGTGAATTTTTACGATTTTGCAGAAAAACAGCTTAATTAAAATGTTACGGTACAGCGAAAACATCTTTTTAGTGAAGACCATCATCTTCTTAATGGTACAGAAACTGTTTTGAAAAAGCTACCCATTTTTGTAGGGAAAGCAAACTTGATTTGGTTATAAATTTGCAAATAATGCACTTAATAAAGTTTCTTTTTCGATAAACTTAAATTATCTCTGTTGAGAAACTTATGCTACTTTTATGTTATCAGCACGTCCTGAAGAAACTTAATATGCCCTTTTCTTACTTAATACTGGAACTAAAAAAGTGTAAACTGCTTTCAAAGAAGTTAAAAACTTCAGTTACAAAAAATTGCAATAAAATATTGTCAGCTCGCGTGTTACATCTTTTTACGTGCTAAAGCCGCGAGCTCTTACGTATCCATTATCGCTCTCCCTATTAGGATATGTCATACGAACTGAATACGTTTACTAGTCTTAATATACTTAAGTAAGTATATCTGCAATTTTACCTCGATAAATAGTGTAAAGGCGACAGCGCAGGTCTTTAAATATATCCTTATAACGTATGTTTATGTATAATGTTTTCGTTATATTCCTGAATTAGTTAGAGTATGAAAGCGGATCGAAAATGTGTTTTAATCGTGTACAAATTGTGGAAGTTTACTCATTTCTTTTGATCCCATACAGAAGGAAAATGATGATAAAAGTATGCTTCGAAAAAATTGGATACAGTAAAATATCTCAACAAAATTTTCATTTCTGATTACTTAACTAAATGATTTGGTTAAACACAGCAAAGTTTAATAGGATTAAGCTAATGATTGATAGGTGTTATAATGAGTAAATACTTTGATTAAATCAGATGTTGCTTCAACTAATCTGTCAATTTAACTCTGAATATGACGAAATGTATATTTGCCCAAATCACTGTTACATCTACTTTGTATACACTACAACTTTAACAAACTTGAATAGAATTTGTTAACGTTTCACATTATGGAAAGTTTTTTCCCCAACATCTATAACTTTCTTTCCCAACATCTATAACTAAATCAGTTCATACGTTATTTTTACACAATATCTTACAAGTCTACAACGTATATGTTCAAAAACACTTATACCTCTGATTATTACAACCAGCCGTACAACAAGACAGAACTAGTCTCACAGACAAATCGATCAGAATGACCAACGCAAAATTCACACAATTCTTCAATTAATTTTTCTCAATACATACCTACTCTCAATCAAATTGACCTCTAAGAATCGGTATCGAATAAATCCTTTTCCACGCTTAATGAAACCCCCACTAAAAACAAAAACACGTGAAAATTAATAAATTTTTGCCTCGGCTGGCGAAAATTCATTTCCTCTAGATTTATCTCACTCGCGCCGGATTGTAATCAGCGTTTTGCCGGAACTTGTTAGAACAGTCTCGAGCAACTTGGCAGGGGGTAACGCGGAGGTTGGCCGCGAAATTTGGTCCCGATGACCGAGGCAGATTGCCCCGGGGCTGACGTTGATTGGAGCAGCGGGGTGAATTATTCAGCGGACTACGCATGGCTTGTATAGCTGCGCTAGATAAGTCGAGATTGAGTCAAAGTTGCGGAGAAAGTAAGTTGTGTGTAAACTGGGGTGCATTATTGAGGAGGGCCGCGCGCTTTTCTAGCGCTGCTATACATAACCGGAAATTAGACTTATGACTTGATTGTGCATCGGGGGTAGAATTTAATCGCGCAATTCGGCTGATGACTTATGCATGCGCGCGTAGCTCGATTGCAAGCGGACTAATGATCGGTCGTTTGGTGCGCGGGAACGACTAAGGAAAGAGTTGGGAAAAAGTTGGGCGACGTATACGCCAGCCCAGCGTCGCTCGCAGCGACAGGAAAAGTGCCTGCCGTGACAGAAATTGGCACGAAATTGCTGACAAAAGCGTTTTTAATTGAATAATTTGACTGTTAAAATGTATAATCCATTAAAATTGACTGTTTGTCCATTTTCAGCTTAATTTGCGTTATTTAACGCAAATAATGGGCGATTATTCGCGCGAATGACGATATTTCTTCTCGTCAGAAGCGCAAATGGAAAACAACCAATAGCGTGAACATGAAAACATCGAAGGCGCGAAATGAAAAAAATCAGAAGCGCAAAATGAAAATAATCAGAAGCGCGAATGGGAAATATTCACAAACAAGGTTATTGTCTTATTTGGGAATTTAAAATCAGAAGTTAATTTGCTTCAAATCTTTTCGAAACGAAATTCTAAAGTGGATTCAATACACTTGGAAAACTAAGTGTTAAAAGGTAACCACTTTAGTTGTGTAAGATAACTACAGTGGTATGAAGTAAAATGTGTACCTCTTGAGTAAGGAATTAGTATTGACATATCGGTATATTATATTGATACAACCATTTAGTTTGCTCGGTGTAGGTATTTATAAACCAACAAGGGGAATTATTCTATTCTTGTTAATCCTAAAATGCACACCGTTAAAAATGCCCGTAAAATTAATGCACTTTTAATGCAAGTACTGGAAGTTCATTTCAGGCACGTGACTTAAAATTATTGTACAAAACATTGAAACTATATCTCATCAATGTATTAAAAATACATTAGTTTTACGGTACTTGTACCTTAATTCGATTTTACGGTGCAT
>JABFPB010001852.1:0-22876 GCA_022817645.1 Ceratoteleas bidentatus
CTGCTGGCACTCAACCTCCTTATCATCGTCTATCCTTATCTTATCACATCCGGACTTCTATGAAAAGAGCTATAATTGCCAAAGTACCTAAACTACCAAAGTATTCTAGTGATAAATATGGGCATCAATTGTATAAGGAAGCCGAGTCAAAGCAGTTCAATTATTTTTCCACAAATATACATGATATTTTGTCTAACAGCTTTACCGTTAAATACGGGTATATAAATTGTACTATAAAATACGACAACTTATCTGAGCAGGAACAAAACCAAATAGAAACAGACATTAAAACTGCCTATGAGGCATTTAAAGAAAAGTTTTGCTTCAAAGATAGTAGCATAATTAAAGATATAAAGGTTTACATTTTCAATAATAGAAGCGATTATATAAAGTATAACAATCTTCTCGGCATAGATGAAGACGGTGGTCCAGGATATATTACACGAGGAGTAACAGATTATCAGAATATTCTGACATATAAGCAAAGTGCCATGGATTTTGTTCTAGGTCATGAGCTAGGTCACATATTTCAATTACATTTTTCACCATCAGCAACAGTCCGAACTTTGAATACTCTGGATACTGAACTCATAGCAAATGTTGTTGGACGAGAAGTGGAGGAAAAAAATTATAAAGCTATTTGCAAGCAGATGGGTGTAGATGAATATAACGACCGTGGATGGATGTTTCAATTTAAATATAAAGGAACCAATTATGATATACAACATAGGGATTATCTTTCAGCAGAAGAAGAAAAACTTCAATTTATCAAAGACATTAAGAACTCTCATGAATTACTCATTAGCGATGTGTTACAAATTAGGGGGCGAGAACGCAGCTTTAAAAGTTTATATTGATGTTGATGAAAATAAGGATATAGATAGAATGCATTTTTATAATCCAAACAGAAATATATTCAAATGGTTAGATAAGACACTTATAAGCAGAGGTAAACCTGAACAAGATGTGGATGACACAGCAGGAGAAAAGCCTGAATCAGAATCAGCCGAAGAGGATACTCAGCAACCCAGTAATTTCTTATCCAATATTTTTTCAGCAATTAAATCCATTATTGATTCTATCTCATCACTCTTTTCATGGTTATTTGAGTCTAAAGAGGAAAAATCTGATGAATCTACGCAACAACCTTCTGCTGCTAACCTTTCTTTGCTTAAACCTGATGTTAATCACGATGCTGACGAAAATTACGTAGGCAATTACTCACTATGTAATCATGATTATCACCAACATGATGACCTAATATAGTAAAATAACGAACTTTTATCCCCTACCCTTCCAGTTGACTTTGCAGATATGGGGAGGCGATAAAGGGTGCTTAAACAACTAGATAAAAAATCAGGTAGATCATTTTGAAATTCTTGCATTTTTTGTCTATAGCTAACCCAAGAAAGGTTTTCCTACGTCATACCGCGATTTATTCGCGGTATCTCAGCATAGATTCCGCTAACAAGTAGCGGGATGACGTTTTTCAAATTATCGGTAAACCTAAGTCACTTTAGTTATATAATTTTATAAAGAAATAACTTTTACTTTATCATAATCAAGTTTCCAAAAAGAGAGTGGTATTACTTAAACAACTAAATAAAAAACTAGGCGGATCATTCTGAAATTCTTGCATTTTTGTCTATAATTTTGTTAAAACAGCTTCCCTTTTGGTCATATCGAACTAAGTTTCTTTTTCATACTACCTTTTAAAATGCTTTCATTAGTTTTTGTCATAATGCGATCAAACACTCCCAATAACCTCTTTAATAGGTTTGGAGTTAGCGAAGAGATAAGATCAACAGATACGTTATTGTTTTTGTCATCACCACTTGCTTTATAGTCTATTGAAACGATTCCCCTACTTTTCCCACCAGTAAGAAGTTTTCCAATTATAGGAATTTTTAACAAAGATTTATTAATTGAATATGCTGGTATTACTTGTCCTTCAACCTGGAATTTATAATCTTTAATATCGAGCTTACCACCAGTGCTAATACCTAACTCCGCCCCTTCAAGCCAAGATTCTTCAATTTCAATAGTGCCATCTTTGTATGAGAAAGGTGCATTACATTTATAAAAGTATACACCTTCGTTCTTTATGGCATTTACGATACCAGGCAATGAAGACATCGACAATAAAGTAGTAAGTAGTGGAGCATCTTTGATGTAGAAATTGCTAATGGATAACGTACCATAATGTTCTCCACTTTCTCTCTGAGGAGAGATATAAAAAGACAATTTGCCGTTTTTAATTGATTTACTAATGCCTAAAGAACGCGAAAGTATACCTGCATTATCCGCATATATTTCGAGCCCTATTCCACTGTATTCCGCTAGTATGTTGCTGCTATCTTCTAGAAACTGTCCTGTAAATTGACTTCCATTGCAATTACCTTTAGTACAGGTTACATTCAGCTTAGCATTTTTGATAACGATGCCTTCTTTCATCATTACATTGTCAACATTCATACTAATCTCTATATCTTTGTTTAATCCATTACTGTTTTTGCCAAGCAAGCCTAAAATATCACTTAAGTTAATTTCCTCACCATAAATAGTTATGGCATTTTTTTCCTTACCTGATTCAATTTCTATACTAAAATCATTATCAGGCAATTTAAAGCTACTAGAATTTAAATATAAATTTCCATTTTCTACTCTTCCGCTGAATTTTATATCTAGGTCATTTCCTACAACATCTAATTTGTCTATTAACAATTCACCTACTCCTTTTAACCTTGTAGAAAACAAAATTTTATTGTGATCTTCAAAACGATTTTTCCATCCTAAATAACTTGAACGTGATTCAAGCTCTGATAAATCCATATTACCATTAACATGCCCCGTCTTATCTTGATTTATCACCGATTCTATATTTGTATTGACATAGCCACCTATATTTTCATCAAAATCAAGCATTTGAGCGGGTAAATCTCCGGTCAAATTCCAGGCAAAACTTTCATTCCTATTGCTACTTTTCAGGTCAAATAATAGCTGTGTGTTATTCACCATACCACTACCATTTAAATCTATAAAGTCACTGCCAAAATTAAGCTTAATATCATATTTACCAAGACTTGCATTATAGACGGCCAAATTGTCAATTTCAGAATGAAAATTTGCTGAGAAGTCTACTTTTTTGTCATCAGCATTTAGATTAAAAATGCGAAAATTAAATACGGATTTTGCCATTCCACTTACTTTATCCCTTTCAACCTTCACCACATCATCCAGCTTAAATCTTATAGGCTCATATAAACCATACGCATCACTTACAGCTTGGCCATTAATGGTTAGAACTGAATCTTCCTTATTTAGAGATTTCATTTCAATATCACCACCATTAACAGTGAAATTCTGAAACTTAGCGCTATTTACAGTAATTTCAAGATCGTTATTCTTGATGATCAAATCACCCTTTAATTCCTTTACTTGCTCAAAATCTTCATCAAACTTTACGCTACCGTTTTGTATATCAGCAACAATTACAATGTCTGACAGATCGCCATCAACCAATTTGCCATTGAAACTTACAATGGTATTTAAAACATCCCCATCAATATTATCACAATACCAGCTTTTAAATTTATTATTCACTACACCATCTGGTACATAAGTACATAAATCTTTTGCAGCAAACTTACTAATATTAATTCTAAGCAAAGCATGACTTGTACTAAAGTTCATTTTGCCTATTAAAGAGAGATACGTGCCATTTAACTTAAAATGAAAGTTTTTTACACTAATAATTCCATCACTATATGTTAAATTTATATTTACATTAGTTAAGGCCAAATTTTTGTTCAAATAATTTTCTGTATTCAATACGTATATATTTCCATCTACAATTTCATCCTTTTTATTAATTTTCACTGAGAAGCTTCCTTTGAATCTTATATTTTTGTCCAAATTGTAGCTTTTAACTAATGTAGAAAACTTGCTCAATAGTCCCAATTTTAGATCATAAAATGTCCCGTACACATTTAACAAATTGTTGCGATTTTTTATCGTAATTGATAAATCATCCAAAAATCCCTTTCCATCTTTTGTATTTACATGAATATCTAAAACATTAAAATCTTCCCCCTTCCCTATATATAATTTATCAATAAAAAATTCATCTTCCGTGCCTTTATTAATAGCGATGTTAGTAAATTCAATTTTTGAATCCGCACTTAAGTCAAAAAAAAAATCCCTTATTGTTTTTACTGAGTTTTGCAGATTAAAATTTACTGTTTTAAAGTCAGCTTCTTTCTGATTGATACATACATGCACATTATCAGCCGAAACCTGAGAGAGATTTGTGCTAGCTTTAAATAAGGAACTTAACTTAAAATGTACAAAAAGCTCAGGAACTTTTATAGTAAAATTAGGGTTTGCTATTGCCAAATCTGTAATGACTAAATACGGATCTTTACTACCTTTCTGCCAAACAACTGAGGTATTCTCCATATTAACGCTTGAGCCAACAAATGTTTTTGATATTTTATGTTTAACATAAAAATTAATATAATTAATATCGATTTCTAAAGGACTCTCACCCTTAAAAAAGGCAAATAAGCAGAATACGAACAATAGAACTATGGAAAGTGATATAGTGATTTTTTTAAGCATCGATTATTGCTTTTCTTGCTAAACTATCAGCCTCCTCATTATACTTATCACCACTGTGTGCTTTAACCCACTTCCAATCAATTTCGTGTTGTGAAGCAACGTTGTCTAGCTCTTTCCACAATTCCATATTTTTTACTGATTTTTTATTACTTGTTTTCCAGCCATTCATTTTCCACTTATTTATCCACTCTGTTATTCCATGTTTAACATAAAGACTATCCGTATATAAATTAATATTACAAGAAAATTTCAATACTTTCAGCCCGTTGATCACCGCTGTTAACTCCATTTTATTGTTTGTGGTATTTTCTTCTCTACCATAAATGTCTTTTCTATAATCTTGAAATAATATGATAGCTGCCCATCCTCCTGCTCCAGGATTACCAGAACATGCCCCATCCGTGTATATTATCACTTCCTTTTTGCTCATCTTTAACTGTAGTGAATTAATAAAGTATATAGTTGCTTTTATGAAAGCACAATTTCTAAAGGTAGTTTAAGCTGCACCTTTAAATTTTATTATAGAAACAAAAAAAAGTGTGACAACGAGCATTACCAAAAGGAAAAGGAAAAAATAGTTTTTATGTTTCTGCCGTTCTTTCATAACTAAAATAAATCAATAGAACAAAAAATAATACTAGCGAATAGGGAAAATAGATAAGAAATTGAATAAGAAAACATTTTTTTCTGTGAGCTGTGGTTCTTGAATCTGAGAATTGATATAGCGTACCAAATAAAGATGCAACCTGCAAAAATTGCCATGCTTAGATAAAGTAAAGCCTTTTTCAAGAATAGAGCTGGAAGCAAGCTAGTTAGCACCAGCAACACACTATAAATTAATATATATTTTCTTGTTTTTTCCGGACCATAAACAATATTGAACATAGGAATCGATGCTCTTGCATAGTCTTCAGACTTATTTAAAGATAGGGCCCAAAAGTGTGGTGGAGTCCACATAAAAATTACTAAAAATAAAATGAAACTTTCCCAACTTACAGAATTAGTCACAGCTGCCCAGCCAATCATTGGAGGGAAAGCACCTGCTGCACCACCGATAACGATATTCTGCGGAGTGCGTCTTTTGAGCCAGATCGTATATACAAAAACGTAAAACAATATGCTGATTGCAAGTAAAGCAGCAGAAATATAGTTTACTGCTATTGCCATGATAAATACTGACAATATTCCAAGAGTGATACCAAATTCAAGCGCGCTTTCTGCAGAAATTCTACCTGAGGGTATAGGGCGGTTTTTTGTCCTTTCCATGAGCAGATCTATATCTTTGTCATACCACATATTTATAGCACCTGCAGATCCTGAGCCAAGAGCAACACATATAAGAGATATTAGTGCTAGAAAAGGGTGTATACTACCTGGTGCAGTAACCATACCAGCAACTGCAGTAAATACCACAAGATACATTATCCTTGGCTTCAGCAAACGCCAAAAATCCAGTATTGTTGATTCAACATTTAGCAAAACACTTGTGTACATTCTATTTTACCACTGGTGGCTTTTCGAAAGTATGAAAAGGCGGTGGTGAAGATACCGTCCATTCCAAGGTGTCACCTTCCCAAGGATTATCTCCAGCTTTCTTGCCCCATTTAAAGAGATGTATAACTATAAACACAAAAAACATAACTGAAACAAAGGACATATATGAGCCAATTGAGGATATATAATTCCAAGGGATAAACGCATCAGGATAATCAGGTATACGTCTTGGCATACCAGCTAATCCCAAGAAATGTTGAGGTAAAAAAGTGATATTGGTGCTAATAAAAGTAAGCCAAAAGTGGATTTGACCTAAGCGCTCATTATATTGTTTACCCGACATTTTACCAATCCAATAATAAAAGCCAGCAAAAGCTCCAAATAATGCAGCAAGTGACATGACATAATGGAAGTGAGCAACAACATAATAGGTGTCGTGCAAGAGCTTATCTATTCCACCATGAGAAAGAATTATTCCCGTTATGCCACCGCCAACAAACATGAAAATAAAACCTAGTGCAAATAGCATAGGGGTCTTAAACTCAATTGCTCCACCCCACATAGTTGCAATCCAGCTAAAGACTTTTACACCAGTTATAACACCGATAAAAATTGTGGTAGTGCTAAAAAATGCAGCAGCGTCAGCACTAAGCCCAACAGTGAACATATGGTGAGCCCAAACCATAAAGCCAAATACTGCTATACCTATCATTGCATAAACCATCCCTATGTAACCAAATACAGGTCTGTGAGAAAAAGTTGATACAACCTGACTTATGATGCCAAATGCAGGAAAAATAATTACGTAAACTTCTGGATGACCAAAAAACCAAAATAGATGTTGAAATAACACAGGATCGCCACCACCGGCAGGATCAAAAAAGGAAGTACCAACATTGCGATCAGTAAGAAGCATAGTTATAGCACCGGCAAGCACTGGTAAGGCAACAATCAACATAAATGCTGTTAACAAGACAGACCAAACAAACAGTGGCATCTTAGTTAATGACATTCCTTTTGCGCGCATGTTAAATATAGTAACTATAAAGTTGATCGCCCCAACAATTGACGACATACCAGCAACGTGGAGTGCAAGTATAGCAAGGTCAACTCCTGCACTTGGATGGGACATTACCTGTGATAAAGGTGGATATAAAGTCCAACCTGTACCTGGACCTTCACCAATAAACACTGAGAGAATGAGCAAAATAAAAGATGACACTAACAACCAAAAACTTAAATTATTCATACGAGGAAATGCCATATCGGGTGCACCGATCATAAGAGGCACAAACCAATTACCAAATCCTCCCATGAGGGCTGGCATTATCATAAAAAACACCATTATCAACGCATGCCCTGTAACCATTACGTTATATAATTGATAATTATTGTTAAGTATATTAATGTGCATTAGCTGAGTGCGAATAATCACCGATAATAATCCACCAATAATTCCAGCTAATATGGAAAAAATAATGTACAGTGTCCCTATGTCTTTATGGTTGGTGGAAAACAACCAACGCTCTATGCCCTTTGGTGCGTCACTCATATCTATACTCCAAATTTAACTCACTAATTTTCTATTTTCAATCCACTTATTAAAATCTTCTTTGCTTACTGCTTCAACAACAATTGGCATAAACCCATGGCCTTGACCACACAATTCGTAGCACTGCCCATAATAAACACCAGGCTTTTTGATATTAAACCACGCCTCATTCAGCCTACCTGGTATCGCATCAATTTTTACACCAAAAGCCGGTACTCCCCAACTGTGTATCACATCTCCTGCTGTAACTTGTAAACGAACGTTAGTATTAACGGGTAAAATGATGTTGTTATCAACAGAGAATAGCTTTAAATCTCCTTCGATAAAGTCTTCTTTTCCCTTAATATAACTATCAAATGACACACCTTGATATTCTGGATATTGGTAGCTCCAATACCATTGATGGCCAATAACTTTTAGTGTTATGTCAGCCTTCGGTATTTCTTCCTGTAGCTTCAGTAATTTAGCGTTTTCAAAGGCTAATATTCCAGCAATGATAGTTGGTATAACAAACCAAATAATTTCTAAAGGAACACTATGGGTAGTTTTACTTATGTTTGTTACTTTGCTTTTACGAAAGCGAAACGCTATATAAGCAAGCAGCGCCCACACAAAAAGCATTATTGTAACCATCACAAGCATCACAAACGAATGTGACCTAACTACAGCCTCCATTACTTCAGTTGCAGGAGCAGGAAATCCAAATTGCCAGGAAGTAGGAGCAGAGGCAACAGATATATTTGAGTAAAATATTATCAATAGTGCAAATAACTTCACCATATCTTTTGTTTGTTTGCTGTAAAACTAAATGATATACTGTATAATAGTATATATAAACTTACTATGCAAATAGAGATTAGTGATGGTTAATAATTTTTTAGCATTCAACAAGTATAATAGTACAATACTAATTTGAGGAAAAAAGCATTTACATAAATCTATTGTAAGTAAAAATATTGTAATATTTTAAATTAAGTATTTACTTTAAGTAAATTCTATAATAAGTTTAATAGTGTCTGTTACTGCTAATAACCCTCTAGCCTCACACCTAAAAGCAGTAACAGACACTATTAAACTTTATGACAAATTTGCTTATCTATAACTTGCAAGATCAAAATCTTACAAGTGTCTTTATTTCATTATACATTGCAGTTTGTTAATTAACTTTTAATGCCTATGGTAGCATTTACTGGACCAAAGGTTTACGTATTATAGAAAATAATTACAAAAAAAACACACTATTTGTATACCATACAAACTTTTTTCATTCTGCATAGTTGAGTTACTAGATTCTGTAAACGAAATCTTTAGAGAAGCCAAATGGGCAAAGTTTCATGAAGGTCTTTGGCATCTCTTAGCATAGATCCCTTACTTAACCATCATACCGCGATTCATTCGCAGTATCTCAAAGCATAGATCCCGCTAACAAGTAGCGGGATGACGGTTGTCAGGCCAGCGCCCCTATGATGTCATTCAAGTAGCTGACACTGGTTCCTTTATGACGGCAGTGCCCCTATGGTGTCATCCCAGTCTGGGATCCAGGAATTTTATTAAGTTGGTAAGCATAAAAGTGTTATGTAAAATACAACGTTCTTGATGAGATTACGGCAAGGCTGGATCCCAGTGTCTGGGCACTGGGATGACACCCTTTTGGGTCCTCTAAGTAGCCTATATAGTGTCATCCAACTCCCCTGTCATCCCAGTGCCCTGACTACTTGGATCCAGGAAAGTTTGCTTGTAAGCAAGCAAACTAGCACAGAAAGTAGTTACAACATTTTCGATGAGATTATATGGAAAACTGGATCCAGACTGGAATGACACCCTACTTAACCGTCATACCGCGATTCATTCGCGGTATCTCCAGATCCCGCTGGGATGACGATTGTCGTTTAGCTATAAATATTAAGAAATTTACCAAACGAAAAAAAAGGCAAAAGAAGCCCTGGGGTTATTATCCGCTTTAAAATATTGGCGTTTTTTATGTTTTAAACGCTTGACAAGCGAGATTCAGCCGCTTTTAATTGCAACTAACTTACGCTGCAAATGTTTAAGAAATTTACTAAGCAAAAAAAAAGACAAAGAATCCCCGAGTTAGCTAGTCTTTTACTATCTCTGTCGAGTATTGGCATTTTTTGATGTTTTGTAACGCTTTATAAGCGCGTTCAGCTTATTTAGATAAAAACCTAGATGTAGATGAAGTTTTGTAAAGACATACAGTATCTATATACTGCAAAAAATTGAACATAAGACGCCGATACATTAAGTAATCCTTACCTTTTAATCTGCAGATTGGCGAAAGCAAATACAATAGCTTCAGTTTCATGATAAGGGGGCTGGCGGAGGGTGTCAAGCAAGTTTTTTCGTTTCTATGTTGTCAGCTACTTGGATGACGCCAATCTGAGTTAACTACACCAACTCACATTCAGCAAAAAAGAAAGCTATCTCCTTACGAGCATTTTCTAGACTATCCGAGCCGTGGACTCTATTTTCACTAATATCATCAGCAAAATCACCCCTGATTGTGCCTTTATCTGCCTGCTTTGGATCGGTAGCTCCCATGATTTGTCTGTATTTACTTACTGCATTTTCACCAACTAAAACTTGAACTACCACAGAACCAGAGGTCATAAACTCTACTAATTCCCCAAAAAAAGGCCTATCTTTATGAATTTCATAAAACAGCTCTGCTTGTTTTTTTGTTAGTAACATCATTTTTTGTGCTGTGATTTTCAGCCCAGATTGTTCGATGTAGGAATTTATATTGCCTGTAATATTATTTTTTACTGCATCAGGTTTTAATATCGAAAGTGTCTTCTCAATTGCCATATTATTTCCTTATATAAAATAGTATATTTATAGATTTATTTTATTGTAAATCTTGATTTGATAAAAGTAGTTTTTTATTTATAGTTAAGGATAAACCATCAAGGATGTATTGTATGGGTGACTGTTGTAAAAAGAACACTATCAAACAAGCTGAGCCTACCACTAAAAAACAAGCTGAATCTACTGCTAAAAAATTAGTAAGTAACTTTAAGTCATCACTTTTTTGTGGAACAAAAGGGTTTTTGACTTTTAATTTAGCCTTTTTAAGTTATTTGGAATATAGCATATGTAAATGCACTTCATCTGCTCATATACAACAAAAGGAAAATATTAAAGGATTTAGCAACGTACAGGCTTCCAGGTTTGCACTTGCTAAGGATACAGATAGCAATTTTGCTACACAAGAGATAGAGCAAAAAGAAAAAAACTTTAACCAGCAACACAAGTTTTTAAGAGATACTGCTGCCTTTGCAATGAAAAGAAACACTATTCCATTTTTTGAGATGATGATTATTGTACCATTTGTTTGTTTTGCACTGCCAGTTATGGTAGGCAGTATAAGTCTTATACAATGTGCACTTGTATGCGCTGCCTTAATGATCACCACATGTTTCGTTGTGAGAACTTCTAATCTACGTGAAAAGTTAATGGAAAAAATCACCAACCATAGTAGAAAAGAAATAGATGAGGAATTTGAGAAGGATACTATAAAATTTCCTATCTATAAAAATAGAAAACATATCGAGTATAATTCGCCTAACTCAGGGCGATCACTGGATGAAACAAGTAGCACCTCTCTTTTCGTTAAAGTTTTACTTTTCCCTCTAAAGGTTCTTCTGAAGGTTCTTCAAAGTTGTATAATGCTATCTTTAGCTGCTGTTGAACTTCTTGAAACGGTACCAAGTCTTTTTGTCGATACATTTTTCGATTGGAGCTTCACATCCACCAAGAGTAACTTGAAGAGATCAGGCCACTTATTGTATGCCAGTGTAAGAAATTTAGTGCCTATAACTAAATTTGATGAGTGTGTAGCTAATTTTATAGGCACCCCAGAAGTAACTTGTTGTAGTAGTGCGTAGGTGAAAAAGGCAGTTATCTTATTTAATCTTGGCGGGCCTGATTCACTAAATGCGGTCCGTCCTTTTTTATTCAACCTTTTTTATGACAGGAGAATAATCAATCTACCGAATCCCTTTCGGTTTCTTTTAGCAAAGTTTATATCTGCGAAACGAGAAAATACTGCACGAAAAATATACGAGGAAATTGGAGGTAAATCGCCGATTTTGGAGAATACGAAAGCACAAGCTGATGCGCTTGGACATGAGCTTAACAAACCTGCCTTTTGTCATCCCAGTGCCCAGACACTGGGATCTAGAAAAAAAAACTGGATTCCAGCGTCAAGCGCTGGAATGACACCAAAATTAACCAAAGTATTTACCTGCATGCGCTATTGGCATCCATTTGCTGACGAAGTTGTTAAAAGTGTAAAACAGTTTGATCCTGACGAAGTAATTCTGCTGCCACTGTATCCACAATATTCAACTACCACAACTCTGTCATCCATCGAGAATTGGCAAAAAAATGCTAAACGGTATGGCCTAAAATGCAATACAAAAATGATTCACCGTTATTATGATAACCAAGATTTTATTGAAGCTCACACTAATCTGATAGCTAAGTACTATAAATTGGCTAGAAAAATCGGTAAACCAAGAGTCCTATTTTCAGCCCATAGCTTACCTCTTAGTATCATTAAAAAGGGCGACCCTTACGCTTCACAGGTAGAAAGAAGCGTAGAGTTAATAGTAGAAAAGTTAGCTATCAATAACTTAGATTGGTCAATATGTTATCAGAGTAAGATTGGTCCTGTAAAATGGCTAGAGCCAAGTACTGAAAGTGAGCTATTACGCGCAAAAGCTGATGGTGTACCTGTAGTTCTATCACCTATATCTTTTGTTTCTGAGCATTCAGAAACTCTAGTTGAACTTGATATAGAATATAAAGCAATTATCAAGGATGGATATTACTTTCGCGTGCCAACTCTCAGTACCGATCCCTTGTTTATAAAATGCTTAGCCGATTTGTGCATAAATCTCCCTTAAAGTCCTGATTCATAGGGCTTTTCTTTTAGGATTTTATGTGATAGAATAACAGGAAGTTATTAACTATTTCATGCCAAACAAGCTAAAAAAGAAATCTAACATACTCGCACAAAAGGTGCATGATATTTATGATCATGATTTCAGGAAGGTAATCTGCATCACAACAGGTTTAACAGCCCTATTGTGTAAGATTTCACTGCAATTTTGCTGCGAGTTCATTGACAATAATAGATCCAATATCTTTCTTATACGGAATGTTGCTCGACTAGTAAAGTTTCCGACATCTATTCTATACATTGCCCATTCTGCATTTACTCTACAGGATCTAATTAAGGATTACAGAAACCCTGAGAGTAAAAAAGAGCTGGCAAAAATTGTGGGTAAATCGGCTAATCTTGCAAGCAGCATCATAGAAGCATTGATGATGTTGAAAGTCATCCATTTTTTTACTAGGAGTAATGCAGACGTAATAAGTCACATTCACTTAACATCAACGATCCTATTTCTGTTTATTTCGGAACCTATAAGTTACTATTATTCATGGAGAAAATACCTAGATAATAAGGATCCTGAAAAGTCTGCTGAGTGTAAGAAGGACCTTATTATTAGCACATTAACTTTGTCGTTAGGTTTATTAAACTTCATATTAAGAAGGATAGAGACTCCAACTATACCAATAAACTTAGGTAATGGTATAATCTATAATTTCAACTTAAGCGTAACAGTTAGCATAATATATAGCGCAGTATTCCTGGTAGTTCAGTTTGATAAACTGTTTAATCAACCTATCAATGATGACCCTTCCACTGAACTTGATAATCCTGGCCATAACCATATTCAGCACGGTAATGATGGTAACGCTGTGGGAATGTAAGGGTTAGAGGTGAAAAGATTTTATTTCTACTGCCAATGCTAACACTGCTAATTTACTAACTATATTCCAAAGTGCTAGAGGTTTTTCTTCCACTATTTTGCTAACGTCATAAAATTCGCAGTCAATGGAGTTTAAGCTGGAATATACATCTTTCCTGCTATTACATCGGTATAAGTAACATGTTGGAGTATCTCCTATATAGTATATTAGCGGTTCTGCAGAACTGCTTTTAAACATGTCAATGGTTGGTACACCTTCTTGTATAATAACGCTATTGATTGCTATTCCTTCTTTTATCTTTTTCATTTTATGACGCTTTTTTTTATTGAGGTTTAATATTTCCTCTCCACTTGTTGCTGTTATAATGCCCATCCCATATGTGCCATTGCTTGCTTTGATAAAAACGTAAGGTTGTGTTTTTATTTCATATTCCTCATATTTTTTTTGCACTAGAGATAATATTTGGTCAACTTTAGTTGCTACTGCTCCTAGTGACAAATCATCATCAAAATCAACTCCATCACAGCTCTCTGTAAGCACAGAAATTAGCCATGGGTCTATTTTAAATTCGCCGCAAAACTCAGATGCTAATTCTTGATAGATTTCAAAATACTTAAATTTCTGCCTGCTATGCCAACCGTATAGTGGGCTTGGTACTATATCTTGCTTTACGTCTTTTAGCGTGTCTGGAATGTGGCTCGTCATATCACGGTTCAGTATAATAACATCAGGCACAAATCCTGAAGTTGTCTTTAGCAGAGAGTTTTCTTTCACAACAGTTTCATACTGTTCTATTAAATTGTATACTTCATTATGTAAAAGGCCAATTCTAGTTCTAGTTTCAAAACCTGCGAGTTGCAGTACTTTCTCTATAACAAATACGTTTTCTATATACATTTTATTGCGTGTATAATTTTCCGGTATTATAAGAACCTTTTTGTATTGATGTCTTTTAAAGTAGCTTTTTATCAATCTTGCTGCCATCGTTCTTGATTCTTCACTTAAGTTATTGAACCCCGCAGGAAATAAATTAGCGTCCACTGGGGCAATTTTGTAACCAGAGTTTCTAAGATCTATAGAGCTATAAAATGGCAATGTAAGGCCGTTAAATTTTGCTCCGAACCAATTATTTATACTTTTTTCCAAATCTGGGTGAATTATGTTTTGCATCTACACTTTAAATGTTATAAGGAAGGTATTATATTATAAGCTATAATTAAACATATTTAGCAAATTTGACTAAAGATTAAAGTATAATGAGATTCTTATTTAAAGTGATAGAAAAATGATTCAACACGACAACAGTAAAATGTATGGCACTACTATATTATCAATTAGAAAGGGTGAAAGCGTAGTGGTAATAGGTGACGGACAAGTTTCACTGGGCCACACTGTTATAAAATCCGGAGCAAAAAAAGTTAGGCGTCTTTCTGGTGATTCTGTAATTGCCGGTTTTGCTGGAGCAACGGCCGATGCATTTACTCTCTTTGAAAGACTAGAATCTAAACTTGACAAGCACCCAGGGCAATTAATGAGGGCATGTGTTGAACTTGCAAAAGACTGGAGAATGGATAAATATCTAAGAAAATTAGAGGCTATGATGATTGTTGCAGATAAATCTATTTCATTAGTAATTACGGGAACAGGTGATGTTCTTGAACCTGAAGATGGAATTGCAGCTATTGGCTCTGGGGGAAATTTTGCTCTATCTGCAGCAAGAGCTTTAATTGACATTAAAGGAATATCAATAGAGGAAATTGCGAAAAAGGCTATGAAGATAGCTGCTGATATATGTGTTTATACAAATCATAATATAATTATTGAAAAAATAGAGGAGTGATATGTCTTCTGAACAAAAAACTTTGTGCGCCAATTTTTCCAATCAGCCTATAACCCTTTCAGAAGGGCGGTCTTGTGGTAGTGACACCTACGATGAAAAAGATGACCTCTATAAAGATACTAAGAGTAGCTTTGATTCAAATGACAGCGATGTTCGAGTTAATGACAGTACTCAAGTTTTGTTAGATGATCTGCCACCACAGAAGATAGTTAAAGAATTGGATAGATTCATAATCGGACAGGATGATGCAAAGCGTGCTGTTGCTATTGCACTCAGAAATCGTTGGCGTCGCAATCAGGTTCCATTTCCATTGCGTGATGAAATCATACCTAAGAATATATTGATGATTGGTCATACAGGGGTTGGTAAAACTGAAATAGCTCGCCGTTTAGCAAAACTTGCAGGTGCACCGTTCATAAAAATTGAGGCAACGAAGTTTACTGAAATAGGATACGTTGGACGTGATGTTGATTCGATAATACGCGATTTAGTTGATGCAGCAATAGTTTTAGTTAAAGAGAAAGCCCATAAAGCCTTAGCTAAAAAGGCTTTAATTTTAGCTGAGAAAACAATAGTAAACTCTATGGTAGGCGAAGGTGCAACCGAAGAGAGTAAAAAAAATTTTAGAGAAAGGTTGAGGAATAAAGAGTTTGAGGACGGAGAAGTTTCTATTAACGTCAGGGAGAGCAAGAGTATGTTACCTACTTTCGATATACCAGGCATGCCAGGTGGGCAAGTTGGCGTGATGAATGTAACAGAAATAGTGGGCAAGATGTTTAATGGGAGCAAAAAAACAAAAATTATTACGGTGAAGGTAAAAGAAGCGCGTGAAATATTAATTAATGAAGAAAGTGAAAGGCTAATGGATGAAGATAAGATAATCAAAGAAGCCATTGATCTTGTTAGTAATGACGGTATAGTATTTTTGGATGAAATAGACAAAATTGCAGCGCGTACAGAAGTAAAAGGTGAAGTAAACAGAGAAGGAGTGCAACGCGATCTGTTACCATTACTTGAAGGAACAACTGTTACAACTAAGTATGGCCATGTAAAGACAGACTATATATTATTTATTGCATCTGGTGCTTTTCATCAGTCTAAACCATCTGACCTCTTACCGGAATTGCAGGGCAGATTACCGATCAGGGTAGAACTTAAGGCACTTACTCAAGAAGATTTAATAAGAATATTAAAGGAACCAGAATCTAGTTTGTTAAAGCAGTACATAGCTTTAATGAAAACAGAAAATGTGACACTTGAGTTCACTGATGATGGTATAAAAACCATAGCTGAAATAGCGTTTACAGTTAATAGGCAAGTGGAAAATATAGGCGCAAGAAGGCTTCACACTGTTATGGAGAAGCTTTTAGATGAGATAAGTTTCATTGCTTCTGAGAAAAATAGCGAAAAATTCATTATAGACAGCAAGTATGTGAAAGATAAACTTGAGTCAATTTCGAAGCAGCTTGATTTATCTAAGTTTATACTTTAGGAAAAACGAAAAGCCTACTTTAAGTAGTATATAAAGTGTTCAGAAGGTCAGCCAGTAGACCTAAAATTTCAGCTATGTTCTTTAGGCTGTTTTTCAACAGTAGAATGGTGTGCTGCGACCTCTTGCTTAACATCTAAGCTTAAGTCAATTATTGAGATATTTTCTTCATCATAATCTATGTCTTTTATTAACATATCGTCAGTAATAGTCAAAAGGTCAGGCGGAGAAAGAATAGTTCTTTTATTACCAGCTCTCATTCCCACAACTCCAAGCTCTATAGCAAGTGGTATTTTTTTATCGCCAACCCTAAATTGCACTGTTTGATCTTTGGCTATATATTCTCCATTATGCTCCTTTACGCTATATTTAACCGATATCTCATCACCGCACCTTACTTGTTTTCCAGTCTTGTTAATTAAGTCATTAAAAACCATCAGATTATTTACTGAGTCGGGATATTTATCCTTTACTTCGATCAGTTTGACGTAATAAGAATTAAAATTCATTTTGTTATCATTGGCAATAGTAACTACACGCTCTCCGCCTTCTTTCATACCTATTACCCCTAAACTCACTTCTTTTAGGTTATCTTGACCTATTTTCAAAGTAACACCAGAAACTTTGCTAGGGAGTGTTGCTAAGTTATTATTAGAAATTTTATATATTTGCAATAGGACTTCCAGGCCACAAAAAGCCTTGCTGCCACTGCCTTCAGTAATTTCATAAAAATTTATTGAATCTTCTTCTTTTTGCTGCGTCATTTCTTCTAAATATTCTGTCAGCCCATGCTTTTCAATATAGCGGTCAAGTGCTGATTCAAGTATTGGCTTCACTAGGTAATATGCTATCGTCTGTATCAAACCACCATGCGTGGCATTTATCTCATAAAGTTTGTCCTTTTTTTCCGGTTTACCTTTGTTTATATAGACAATAGTAAACACAAAAGTAGAAGTTAAAGTGAGAATCGTTACTACGGAAATAAGCATTTGTAATATAATTTTTCTAACCATCTTTCTTTACTTGATTCAATAAATCATATAAATAATTAGTATCCCCTGAAAGCGCACTCAAATTATCCAAGCCTTGTTTAAAGAGGCCGTCTATATAGTCCTCTACTTCACTTTTACCAAGCACAGACATTAGGTTATTTGTTTTATCTTGTTCGTAGTCTTCAATATCATCCTTAGCTTGAAAGATAAGCCCTAGATTTATTCCATAGTTATATAACGCTTTACGTTGCTTGTCTGTAGCACCCCCTATTATAGCACCTATTTCACATGAAGCTGCAAATAGTTTTGCGGTTTTCATCAAATGAATTTCTTTTATTTTATCAGCTTGGCCCGACGTCATTCCAGCGTCATACATACAGCCGTACGAATGTTGTAGTTTTAAGGTAGAAAGGGTGTCATGCAAGTAGCTGACACTGGAATCCATTTCATGTTCAGCTCCACCATCGCATGGCTTTTTGCACGAAATGCTTGTAGGCAAAGCCTTCTGGATCCCAGTGTCAAGCACTGGGATGACAGAGGGTTGGGGGCTAAAATCTATATGCTCACTGTTAATATCTAAAGCCTGTCCTCCCACCATTCCCCTAATTCCTATTGCCTGAGAAAGAACTTTTATGATCTCACAGCGTTTCTCATTTAACGAAGATAATACCTCAAAAGCCAGAGTAAGTAGTGCATCTCCGGCAAGCACTGCTGTTGCTTCATCAAATTTTTTATGGCAGCTTAGCTGGCTTCTGCGAGTATCACTGTTGTCCATGCACGGTAAATCATCGTGAATTAGAGAGTAAGCATGAACAAATTCAATTGCTGCAGCAACTGATATTACTTTTTTAGCTTCCGCGTTAAACACTCGCGATGAAGCTACGACTAAAAAGGAGCGTATATGTTTTGCAGGAGCAAGGAGTATATAACGCATAGCTGATATAAGCTTATTCTCGCTATTTTCGGGTAAGAGTTTATTTACTTCTACAATAAGCAAACTTTTTGTTGTTTCGTCTAGCATTTTTGAATTGTTAATTGTTTAGCACGTAACGCTAGCCAGCTAGGGCAGTAGAAAACTTTACTGTAGTTTACCAGTTATAAAAGATATTGCAAACATAAAAATTTTTTATAACATCAAAGAATAGGTTATTTTTTTGGTAAGAAATGTGAATAGCGAACTAGCAAAGAGCACTAGAGAAGACATAGAAGAAAAAGTGAAAAAGATTATACTAGAGCACATTAGTAAGGATGTAGAGAAATTCAACAGCTCTTCAAAGCTTTCGGAGCATGGTACAGACAGCTTAGATGCAGTTGAAATCATCATGGCAGCAGAAGAGGAGTTTGGAATAGAAATTCCAGATGAAGACGCACAAAAAATGGAAACTATGGAGCAAATAGTTGAGTACATTAATAATAAAAAAGGCTAATAGTTAGTGTTAAATGAGCAGAAGAGTAGTAGTCACTGGTGTTGGTTTAATCACTCCACTAGCGGCAGATGTTGACAACACTTGGTCAAGGCTAATAAAAAGTGAGTCTGGCATAAAAGCAATCAATACGGATAGATTTGACTCTTCTGATCTTGCTTGCAAAATTGCAGGGCAGGTGCCGTTGCAATCAGACAACACTGAGCACCATTTCAATCCACTAGATTATATTTCTGAGAAAGACTCAAAAAGGACAGATCGTTTTATCCATTACGGTATTGCAGCAGCTATTCAGGCAGTAGATGATTCATTAATTTTGGAAAGCCAAAATATCAATCGGGAACGTGTTGGTGTGACTATTGGCTCTGGTATAGGTGGTCTTCCGTCAATTCAGGAAAATGTTATTACCATGCAGGAAAAAGGGCCCAGACGTGTCAGTCCATTTTTTGTCCCTGCAAGTCTAATAAATTTGATATCTGGCCATATTTCTATTAAATACGAATTTACAGGTCCAAACGATTCAGCAGTAACCGCATGTGCAACAGGTGCGCATGCAATCATAAACTCAGCAAGAACTATAAAACTTGGTGAAGCGGATGTTATGATTGCAGGTGGAGCAGAAAGTGCACTGTGTAGAGTTGGAATTGCAGGTTTTGCATCTATGAAGGCGTTATCAACTAAATTTAACGATAAACCGGAAGAAGCTTCAAGGCCATGGGATGAAGAACGCGATGGATTTGTCATGGGTGAAGGAGCAGGTATATTGGTGCTGGAGGAATACGAACATGCAAAAAAAAGGGGGGCAAAAATACATGCTGAACTGGTTGGGTACGGACTTACAGGAGATGCGCACCACATTACAGCACCACATCCAGAAGGAAGAGGCGCATTTAAGGCAATGCAGCTTGCTTTAAAGAGTGCACAAATTAATCCCGATCAAGTAGGGTATATCAATGCACATGGAACTTCAACACCACTTGGAGATAAAATTGAAGTAATAGCAATGAAACAGTTATTCGGTGACTACGTTTATAAAATACCTGTTTCTTCAACTAAATCTTCTATAGGACATTTACTTGGTGCTGCAGGGAGCGTTGAAGCAATATTCAGTATTCTTGCGTTAAATAATGGAATTATTCCGCCAACCTTAAATTTACATAAACCTTCAGAAGGATGTGATTTAAATTTTGTACCGTTTAAAGCTCAGGAGCATAAAATTCAATATGCGCTTTCTAATTCGTTTGGTTTTGGTGGCACTAATGCATCGCTCATCTTTGGACAAGTGTAATCAATTCTGCTGCTGAATAGCTAAAATGTACGAACATTATGATCTGTGATAGCTATATTATCTGTAATTTGCCTTTTACTGTCGATTTACTATACTTATTTGGTAAGATCTAGCTTAATTAAATGCACAAGATATTAATAAGAAATAACTACAAACCCCTGGTTGGAAAAATCAAGATCAATGGTTCAAAGAATGCTATTTTACCAATAATGGCAGCAAGTCTATTGAGTAGCTTCCCGGTAATTTTGCATAATGTACCTGATTTAATTGATGTGCATCTAATGTCTAAGCTGCTTGAGAGTCTTGGAGCGAAAGTGAACTTTACACACAATAAAGATTATAAAGCAAATCATACTTTGAAAGTTGACTGCGGTAATATCAACAATCACGTAATGTCACATGAAACTGCAAGTAAGCTGCGAGCATCTCTTTTAATGCTAGGTCCAATTCTCAGTAGATTTGGTAAAATCACAACAGTCTTTCCTGGTGGATGCAATATCGGAAAGCGTCCTGTTGATATGCATATCAAAGCATTAGAAGAAATGGGAGCTAAAATTGAAGTTGAAGGCTGTAATATAATTGCAACAGTGAAAGGAAAGCTACAAGGAAAAGAAGTTACACTTGAGAAAATAAGCGTTGGTGCAACAGAAAATATAATAATGGCAGCAACACTTGCAGAAGGAGTGACAATAATAAACAATGCTGCAACAGAGCCGGAAGTTCTTGATTTAATAGAGTTCCTAAAGAAAATGGGTGCTAATATTGAGATTAGTGATACAAGGATCACAATAACAGGAGTTGAAGCATTAAATGGATGTGTTCATAAAATAATACCAGATCGCATAGAAGCAGGCACCTATGCACTAGCTGCTATAATAACCGGTGGTAAGTTGGAGTTAGAAGGAATAAGTCTATCTGATATAAGATGTATTGTGAATGAATTGAAGGCTATAGGGGCTAATGTTGAACTATATAATGAGGGGGTTATGATTTCCAGAAAAAATTGCTCTATTAGGTCTGCTAACATTGCAACAGATCCATACCCTAACTTTCCCAGCGATATGCAACCACAATTGATGTCTGCAATGTGCATCGCTGGTGGGATATCAGTAATTGAAGAGAACGTTTTTGAAAACAGATTTGCACATGCAGATGAATTGAGAAAGTTAGGTGCTAATATCAGCATTGAGAAAAGCAAAGCTACTATAAGCGGAATAAAAAGCTTATCTGGAGCTAATCTATGTGCCACTGACTTAAGGTCAACAGCAGCTTTGGTGCTTGCTTCTTTGGTAGCCAGTGGAGAAACTACAATAAACAATTCGCATCATTTATGGAGAGGATATGAAGCAATGCACAAAAAACTCAATTCATGTGGAGCTGATATCTCCATTTCATCTTGAGGACATGCTATGAATGAAACAACTAAACGAGTTACAGTGAAAGAAATAGATGAAATTCTGTACGAGGAGCATAAGGTACTAGATCATGGATTTATTCGAGTAGTGGATTATATGGGCTCTGATAGCGCTATAGTTCAAGCTGCTCGTGTTTCTTATGGCAAGGGAACAAAACAGATAAGTCAGGATGAAGCACTTATAAAGTATTTAATGAGACATCATCATACAACTCCATTTGAAATGTGTGAAATTAAGTTTCACGTGAAACTTCCAATTTTTGTTGCAAGGCAATGGATAAGGCATAGAACTGCAAATGTGAATGAATATTCAGCAAGGTATTCAATACTTGATAATGAATTTTATACACCTAAACCAGAACAAGTTGCAAAACAATCTGACAATAATAAACAAGGTAGCGGGGAAGCTTTTGATCCAGATACCTCAAAGGAAATAATAGATTCTCTAACAAATGACTCTAATTTAGTATATTCTCATTATGAAAAATTTATTGAGCAGGGGCTTGCAAGAGAAATTGCCAGAACTAACCTAATGCTTAATTACTACACGCAATTTTATTGGAAAATAGATCTGCATAATCTCCTTCATTTTTTGAAGCTTAGAGCTGATAAGCATGCCCAATATGAAATCAGAGTTTATGCAGAAGTTATGCTGGATATAATAAAAAAATGGGTTCCACTGGCCTACAATGCCTTTGTTGAATATTGCCTAGAATCAGCCTGTATTTCAAGAACTGGTCTAGAAATAATTCGCAAATTAATTAAAGGGGAAAACGTTACTAGAGAAGAAAGTAATATTGGTAAAAGAGAATGGGGCGAGCTGATGTCTATACTTGATAAACAATCTTAAAGATAAAGGCATACGTGTCAATCTCCTCTGTCAGTTATAGCTCTTTTCATAGAAGTCCGGATGTGATAAGATAAGGATAGACGATGATAAGGAGGTTGAGTGCCAGCAGCA